>LPNX010055877.1:139530-176371 GCA_001517045.1 Pseudotsuga menziesii
CGCTTAACTTACAATTACTTACTTGAGCCTACACCTTAATTAGTGTATAATAACCCAAGTGCCCCGAAACTGTGGGGACTTACCTAATGACTTGATATGACTTGTTTACATTATTAATCCTCCCGATCGGAACATCGGGGCATGACCACATGACTCAAATACATAATAGAAACATCCCGGAATAAACATCGGGTTACAATACATAAGATACATAGAAGAATACATTCCGAAGTTACATATACATCAACAACTACAACATATATTTAAGGAAGAATTGGTCCCAGCAGCCTTAGTAAAAAATGGTCCCAACAACCTTAAGGGAATGACTGCCACAATTCATGGTTTGAGAAGAATGTCCACACCATGGTACCGTCCTATAGCTAGTTGGTTTTCATACCTATTCATGATTTGATTTTTCTTTAATCTTTCTTGAGGAGAAAGATACATGCCTGCCGAAATAGCGTTTTTCATTGGTGGATGTAAAAATGGCTAAGTAACCTCAGAAAGATGCCTGCCCTAAATTATGGGTTAGAGTAAATTCCCGCAGCACATGGGGGTATTGTAGATTGGTCTTCAGCCTACTCGACCATGTATTTATATTGTCTTGGAAGTGGATGAATAAAACGTTATGGATCTGTTAAAAGGGTGTTTTAGGCAGATTAGACCAAATTGAGAAATTTGTCTAAGTATGGACTTGGTATTAAATCTGACCAAGTGGCCTTAAGGAAATTCCCGCCATGCCTCATAGGATGATGTGAGTCTCTAGATTGTTGTATGGATCATACAGCCATGTCACTTGCCTCACCAAACTACAACATATATTTAAGGAAGAATTGGTCCTAGCAACCTTAGTAAAAAATGGTCCCAGCAGCCTTAAGAGAATGCCTGCCTCAATTCATGGTTTGAGAAGAATGTCCACACCATGGTATCGTCTTATAGCTATTTGGTTTGGCTACCTATTCATGATTTTAGTTTGCTTTAATATTTCTTGAGGAGAAAGATACAGGCCTACCGAAACAGGGTTTTTAGTGGTGAAAAACAAGAATTTCAAGGGGCAGTAGTTGATATCCAAAAGATGGATGCTAGGAATCCTATAAAACCTGATGTCATTATAAGAAGTGTGATACAATCCAAAAAGAAAAAAGTCCTAGATGATCGAAATGCAACATTGTATGCAAAATGGTGAAAGAAACTTATGTTGCAATAAGCATTTCTAGTGATCTTGCCATATTGAAAATTTATTCTTCTGTGCTAATATTTATGTTACCAAATTTTGGAAATGTAACAAATGATGGAAGGCATATTAAATATTTAATTTTTGTTTTCAGTAATAAAATTACAGTTGTTTTCTGTGTTTGCTTATATTTTGTAAATTTCTGTCTTTTTTAGGCCAATTCTATAGGCATTACAACTTTGGGTTATTCACTGAATTTTGGTTGCATGAGTAGAATTGTATGACATTGTTCTAGAATTCAACTTTCAGTTTCATTAGATAAAGAAACTTACATAAATACAGCAATACATAGCATCAAAATTCTCATAAATAACTTGAGAGTTCTCAATCCATCATCCCTATAATACCCCTATACTATCAATAGTTCCAAGCAAATAGCTAGGATCTACCTATGTCACCAAATCTACTGCCATCTTAAATCCAATAATCACTATCACTCTTTTAATTTCTTACAAATTCAAATATATATGCCTATAGTACACAAGTTAAGTTTTCAATTTTGATATTGTTAACTTTCTGGCCTGTTATGTACACTTATTGAAAAGTTAAATTCAAAATTACCATTCACATTAAATGCATCAAAAACATATACAATATTGCTGATAAATACACACACACACACGTATATAAATTTATGTATTAAAACATGAAATGTATTTACATACACAACATATATAAATAATGTTATTCTATAGTTCTAGGCTGCTTGGGAGGTTTAGGCTGCAAGTCCTCCTTTTCTAGAGAAGATAAATTTGTACATTCGAGTCTCTTGGCTTGTCTAGAAGCTTCTGGTTCTTTATAAGCTGCAGCAGGTGCATGTTTTGATTTTCGTTCTAATTCTTTCACTTTTGTTGCACATTTGTGCAAACTTTCTCTCAATCTATCGTTATCTTGGATGTACTTCTTCATCAATTCCACATTCTTCTTATTTTTCTCTTCGTGTTCCTTTTCCTTTTGTTGAAGAGGATCATTTGCACATTTCAACTCAGACTGAACTTGGGTCAAATTTTTCCTGAGCTGCTCTGTCTCTTTCTCCAACTATTTTTCCCACAATTATGTATTGTCTGGAGTATACACAATTTCTACTTGTTGGAGCATGTTGTTCTTCTACATAGTGGCAATTTGGGATTTTAGATATTCTATCTCAGACTTACATCCCAAATGTTGTGATTCTCTATCCTCTAGTATTTTGAATTTGAGCTCTTTAATATCGTCATCCCTCTCCGCTAGCTTTTTTTCCATTGTTTCTTTTATGGTTGGCCACACAGAGAGATCAGCTCCAGCATTCATTGCTGCACTAGCATCCATCAAGGACTTATCTTGAATTCTTAAGAAGGAACGATAGCTTTGTAACCCCTTTTTGGCTTGTGCATGAGCTCATATTGCATTAAAATTTATGTCCAGTGCCTTCTCTTTATTTTGCAGGGAACTCTCATACCTTATTAAAGCCTATTGGTGTGTTGACATATCATAAATTTCACCAGAATTCAGATGCCTACTCTGTCCCTTACCAATTTTAGATTCTTTTAAATTTTCAACTCCTCTAGTCTGTAGTTCTGTAGTAATCTTTTCAAGTTCAACTATTTTCACTTTCAACTCTTCATCTTTCTTAGAAATTATGTTTTTCATATTTTTCTCTTTTTTAATATATTCTTTTATCTCAAGTTGATGTTTATTGTACTTTTCAACAAGGCTGTTTTTAAAGTCTTCCTTCATTATTTCAATTATTCTTTTTAACTTACTGACTTCAGTGGTAAATATTGCTTCCTGGACGATAACAATCCTTAGAGGGGGAATTTCCAACACCTCCGGTCGATGTTTCAGCTCATCTTCCAGTTTCTTTATGGCTTCTTCATCTTTCTTCCGAAAAACCATATATTCTTCTCTGCATTTCTCATTTTCCTTTCTAAATTCATCCTGAATTTTCTCTAGTTCTTTATTCAAAGACTGAAGAACAGATTCCTTTCTGGCTATTATCCTTCTCGAACTATCCACAATATTTACAAGGGATCCTTGTAATCTTGCAATTTCCCGTAAACAGGGAAATTTTTTAGGAGGCTTCAAAAAATGGAATTTGGAAACTTTTTTTTTTGGAAAAAAGGATTGAAAAATGCCTCCTACCTTAAAGAGGTCCACCATTTGAAATTTTTTAATAAAAGATGCCATAGTATCCACGTGTTTTGTTTCTAACCTTGCAATTACGTGTAAATAGTGAAAATTTTAACAAGGCTTCAAAAAAAGGAATTTCACAACTGTTTCTTTTTGAAAAATAGCATTGAAAAATAATGCCTACCTTTAAGAGATCCTGAATTTGCATCTGTTTAATCCTATAGAGTTCTATGCTATGTATTGCGGTAAGATACCAATATGAAATTTTTTTTCTATGAAATTCAGTTTCTTCTTTGAAATGCAACATTTTATCAAACCGTAGCTTAAAAACAGTTTTACCATCAAAAAACGATTTTGGAGAGGAAGTTTTCTCAACTTCGAACTGTGGAGGTGTATATATAACAAGTGGAATTTTTGCATGAGCACAGATATCATCATCATTATGCTCATCCTATTCATTAAACTCAATATCATGCATATCGTTTACATTTATTTCTCTTCCTTCATGTAATTCGGACAGAATTGAGACATCATCAAATTCTTCAGGGTCACTTCCCAAACCTTCCATACAGTACTCAGAAGGCTCTTCAGGGACTTGTACATTGTCCTTTGGATATTTTTGAGGAACTTCCTGGTTAATTTTGTCTAGTTTCAGCCTCTTAATGTATACATTTTTAAATCTGCTTCCTTCTACAATGCTTGGTCGATATAATTCAATATT
Organism: Pseudotsuga menziesii; assembly: GCA_001517045.1. Classification (NCBI taxonomy): domain Eukaryota; kingdom Viridiplantae; phylum Streptophyta; class Pinopsida; order Pinales; family Pinaceae; genus Pseudotsuga; species Pseudotsuga menziesii. Next base: position 143,595 of record LPNX010055877.1, read on the forward strand.
TTTTTGTAGTGTGCCAAGGTAACTGAACTTCACTCTCTTCATTTTTCTCTCCTGCAGTTCAAAATGCAATTTTTTCACCAATAGAGGAGGGACATCGATGGCCAGGTCTTGAACCCAATGAATCACCAACTTCATACAATCACCTGAAATATCTTGCTTGTAGTGATTCATAATTGTCCTAAGTACAATTTGAATTAAGGTTTTGTACAGTCCTAGTGGAACATCTTGCATCTTTAAACCATTCCAGGAAACCTTAACCATTTTTCCACATATTTTGTTTTCCATCTCACCATTTTCTACTTTGAGGGTTTTCTTGGTGGTCAACACTACTCCCCCCCTGCGTGGAATTTTCACTGCACCTGACAACAAATCAGGGTCCAGACAAACCCTCCTCCTAAAAACAATTAATTCCTTGGACTCATCATCATAACTAGAAATGGAATTATCTATCTCTTCATTGTTGAAATTGAACTAACCGAAAAGAAAACGATGCACTCCTTCTCTGACCAGGACATTTAGCATACCTTCTGGCCTTTTGGTTCTATCACTCCATTCCTCAACTCTCTCTCTAAATTTTCTGATAGTGAACCTCTCAAAAAGTTTAGAACCCCCTGTTTCAGTTGACAACATGGAATATGAGGATGTTGTTTCCATTTTGCAGGATGATGGCATGCTCAGAAAGGAAGAAGGGGATGCACGCATAGGATACCAGCACGCTGAATTTTCCAAACAAAAATAAAAATTACAAATGTGTTTAGACGTTTCCAAACTATAATAAAAGTTACAAATGTGTTCTGAGTTTTGCAAACTATAATAAAAATTACAAATGCGTTCTGACTTTTCCAAACTATAATAAAAATTACAAATGTGTTTCAAGTCAACTATATACAACTTACATTTTCAATTTCAATATAGTTAAATTTCTAACATGTTAAGTATACTTATTTTTCTAGCATGTTAAGTATACTTAATGAAAATAAGAAAGTAAGAGTAAATAATAGAGTAAAAATTTGGCATTCTAACTATTCTCGAAAAATAAGAGTAATAGAGTGAGTAATATAATAATAGAGTAATATTCTTCTCTACATGTTTTGATATACTCTCAAACCAAATGATCCTATTAAATGTTTATAGTAAATGTTTTTGGAAATTAGATGGCTAGGTATACTGAGAAGACTATCCTTGTGTTAATTTTATATAACCTAACCTCGTATGCTCACATACGACCTATGAAAGGTGCAATTTTAACCTTTTTTGACTGTTATGGAAACTTGGTGTAAAATGCAAGCCATAAGCATACAAATGCAAGCTAGGAATGCATAGCATTTAAATTGAACATGAATGACTAAAATTCCAAGTATCTTGGACAAATTAAAAAAAAATGACTGAAATTCCAAGTTTCGTAAAAAACAGTGTGTAAATATTAAAAAATGGGCTTAGGAAAATGCACATCACAGTCCGTACAATTGTCATAAGTTGAAACTAACACCATGGGGTTGAAGATAGATATATTTTTGAGAAAAGCCTCTTTCCATTTTTTAAAATTATGTTTCATTTGTCCAGAGTTAAGTTGGCAAAATGACAACTTTTGTGTTTTCAACCCAGTTTTACTCAGATCACAAAAATGCATGCCCATCCCTAAGTACTGGGTATTTTTGAGTGATTTTAGTTGGAAATGGTATGTTTTACTATTTTCCACATTATTATACATTTTTTTTTTCAATTTTGGTTCAGAAAGTGCATGTTGTGCAAAAACACTACATGGTTGTCTTGTATTTATGAAATATCCACCTACATTAATAAAAATGCAAGCCAAACCCACCTATTAAATGTTTATCGTAAATGGTTTTGGAAATTGTATGGCTATATATATTTAGAATACTATCCTTTTGTTAATTTTATATAACCTAACCTCGTCTACTCACAGTGGACCTATGAAAGGTGAAATTTTAACCTTTTTTTACTGTTATGGACACACAATGTAAAATGCAAGCCATAAGCATAAAAATGCAAGCTAGGAATGCATAGTAGTCAAATTGAACATGAATGACTAAAATTGCAAGTATTTTGGACAAATTCAAAATTAATGACTGAAATTCTAAGTTGTTACGTAAAAAACAGTGTGTAAATATTCAAAACCGGGCTTAGGAAAATGCTCGCCACAGTCCATACAATTGTCATGAGTTGGGAATAACACCATGGGGTTGAAGCTATATATATTTACATTTATTAGTAAAATTTTATACTGTTAGGTGTAATCTATATGCTGAATTCCATTATTTAATGCATATGAATTATGTATTTGTTCCATTCAATTATGTCTGGATTATTATTGTTCTGTTGTAATTGGTTTTTCTTTTCGAATAATTTTTTCATTATATATGAAATTTGTAAGTTTGAAACGATAATATATATTTTCTAGCATGTGGGTTATTGTGAAGATGCTTTTATACTGTCTTCAAACTGTCCAGAAAACCTCTTATTATAGCCTTCTAGATATGGTTGGATTCACCATACAACACTCTAGAGATCCACACTCTCAAAATATTTTTATCATCATCGTATGAGCTATGGCGGGAATTTCCCTAAGGCCAGTTATACATATTTTACCAATAATTCCATACTTGGACAATTTTTTATCTTCTCCTAGGCTTGGTCTAATTTCCCTAAACCACATTTTCCAGGCTACTTGGACCAATATTCCCAAACTTAGCCAATTTCCTGATTTTAACTAATTTGTCGTATTTCTCCAGAACAATGCCATAATGCAACAATGATTTCAACTTCATTTTGCATCATCATCTATGCCATGCCATGCTATGCAGGCATCATCCCTAGCGTAGGAATCAACCTTAATGCAGGCATCACTTATCCCCTTTAAAACAGTTAGCCATTTTTTCTTTTTCTTTAGTATGCAAATTAACATTTTTCTTCTATTTTTGCAGGTTGATATTTTCCTTATCTGGCCACCATAAGAAAAACCAAGAGCATGTATAGATATCCATTTCAACAATGAACAGGAACACCCCCTTTCAGTCATTTCAAAGTGGCCTCTCAAACTTTTTGTCTAACACTTGAGCAGTTCTCTTCAAACCCTAGGTCACCAAGGTAATTTCATTTTTCCTTCAAATTTGGCAAGTGATATTCCCAATGGATATAGTTCAATAAGGTGAGTCAATAAAAACCACTTTAACCTTCTGTAGCTTCTTTCTCTCTCCTAGGCAGGCATTTTTCTGGAGCAGTGAAAATATGGCTAAGAGGTATTTTTGGCAGATTGATATCTTCTCCCTGAAAGAATTTTTGGTCAGGATAATTATATGGTTGGATGCACCATACAAGTTTCTATAGATCTACACTCTCAAAATATTTTTATCATCAACCCATGAGTTGTGGCGGGTATTTCCCTAAGGCATGTTAGGCATATTTTACCATTAATTCATACTTGGACAATTTTTGATCTTCTCCTAGGTTTGGTCTAATTTCCCTAAAACACAGTTTTGGCAGGTCCATAAATTCTTCTTCAGTGTCTCTTTGGACAAAATGAGACCATGGTTGAGTAGACAAAACAACAGCCTACAATATCCCCACGTGGCATAGGTATTTTCTTCTACAAACCATTTGTGGCGGGCATCCTCTTAAGGCTACTTGGACCAATATTCCCACACTTGGCCAATTTCCTGATTTTCACTAATTTGTTGTATTTCTCTAGAACAATGTCCTAATGCAACAATGATTTCAACTTCATGCCACATAGTCATCTATTCCATGCCATGACATGCGGGCATCATCCTTAGTGCGGGAAACAACCTTAATGCGGGCATCACTTAGCCCCTTTACAACACTTCGTCATTTTTTTTGTCTTTAGTGTGAAAAATAAGAATTTTCTTCTATTTTGCGAGGTTGATATTTTCATTATCTGGTCAGCCTAAGAAAAACTAAGAGCATGGCTAGATATCCATTTCAACAATGAATAGGACCATATCATCTGATGATTTTTATCATCAATGGAACACCCCCTTGCGAGCATTTCCAAGTGGTCTCTCAAATAATTTGTCTAACACTTAACTGGTTCTCTTCAAACCCTAGGTCACCAAGGTGATTTCATGTTTCCTTCAAACTTGGAAAGTGAGATTCCCAATGGGTATAGTTCAACAAGGTGAGTCCAGAAAAAACACTTTCATCTTCTGTAGCTTCTTTTTCTCTCCTCGGGGGGGATTTTTCCTCCATGCCACATAGTCATCTATTCCATGCCATGCCATGCATGCATCATCCTTGGTTCGGGAATCAACCTTAATGTGGGCATCACTTAGCCCCTTTACAACATTTAGCCATTTTTCCTGTCTTTAGTATGCAAAATAAGATTTTTCTTCTATTTTGCGAGGTTGATATTTTCCTTATCTACTCACCATAAGAAAAACCAAGAGCATGGGTAGATATACATTTCAACAATGAACAAGACCATATCATCTGATGATTTTTATCATCAATGGAAAACCCCCTTGCAAGCATTTCCAAGTGGCCTCTCAAACTCTTTGTCTAATACTTGACCAGTTCTCTTCAAACCCTAGGTCACCAAGGTCATTTCATTTTTCCTTCACACTTGGAAAGTGAGATTCCCAATGGATAGAGGCCAACAAGGTGAATCCATCATGACCGCTTTCATCATATGGAGCTTCTTTCTCTCTCCTCGATGAGCATTTTTCTGGAGTAATGCAAATATGGTTGAGAGGCACTTTTGGCAGATTGATATCTTCATGCTGAAAGAAGTTTTGGTCAGGCTATTTATGTGGTTGGATGCACCATACAAGAATATAGAGATCTACACTGTCATAATATTTTTATCATCATCCTATGAGCTATGGCGGGCATTTCCCTAAGGCCAGTTAGGCAGATTTTACCAATAATTCCATACTTGGACAATTTTTTATCTTCTCCTAGTCTTGGTCTAATTTCCCTAAACAACAATTTTTGCAGTTTTTGCATGCTTTTTTAGGTCTAATTTCCCTAAACTACAATTTTTTCATGTTCGGCATGCATTTGAGTAAAGCAATCCAAAATTGACTTGCTTCAGTAAAATACACGCACATTCCTGATTTCATTTTCCCATCCCTCAACCTGTCATAAACGTGCTGAATGTATTGAGTGTAAAATATGTCATATAATCATATAAAACTGTAAATGATAGTTTTTTCTTTTCCCTATCTGCCATATTTTGAACTTTCAACTGACTGTCAAATACGTCACTTAACAAACCATCAAATTCTATGATTCGATGAACCTGAATCGATTCAGATTCTGACGGCATTGAGAATGACTGCATCACCCAGACATGAACTCAACATTTCATTGTGATTAACCTTTTTTTCCCACCTTTCAATTATTCCAAGGGACAACACAATACACATATCCAGATTTGGCCTGACCCCATGGATTCCTTCCTAGCAGTTGTAGTCAATTACCAATCATGTTGCTTCTTATGTAAGATTGATAAATAGGGGCCACTATTATCAGTAGGCTATGCGATATTCAATCCATTCTCTATGTTTGTTAATTTTTGTCCAGTATGGCTGCATATGTGCACAAATTTGAGTTCACTGATAGTATGATTGAAATGGGTAGAATTGGAGATAGTCTCATCCGGGTTCGATGGCTTTGATTGGCAGTTCAATTCCATCTTATTGTTTGTATGTTCATTTAACATTCCTTTCCCATCACTCAGTGAAGTATTTCCTTCCCTAAGTCAGCACCCTGTCCCTCTTCAACAACCCAAGCTTTCCCTCTCGGTGGCATAGCAGGATTGATTTCGTCAATTCCAGCTTTTAGTTTGTCTGTATCAGATGGGTATTGCATGTTGTTTTCCACTGAGCCATATTTGTCGGTGGAATTTCTCTCTTCCTTACCATTTTCTTCTTTCATTGGTATTTCGATTTTCTTAGATACCTCTCATGCACTGTGCATCTCTGTTATAATTCTTCTCTACTTGCATCTCCCATCTAGATAACTAGAATGCAACTTCCTCTTTTACTCCCTTTCTACCCCTGGTATTGAAACATGTCCACTTCAGCCCTGTTCCCCCCCCCCCCCCCATGTTGCACTTCCTTGTTTTCCTTGTTCCACAGTAGTTGGTATCTTCATTTAAATCCAGGAAAGTACAACATAGGACAGATTCACTCGTGGATGAATCCACATTTTAGTTTCACTCAAATGAAATCCATTTGTAACATGGTCAATCCGACTCTTGAGGTCTATAAATAGAATTTAATAGGTAGTAGGGACATTTATTATTGAAGGAGTTGTTTGATGTTACTAATTCAATTGTAAACTATCCCTCTACTTTGTAATGAAAGCATAATATAATAAAAAATGTTCTTAGGCCCCTTTTAAAACTTTCTTGAGTATCAATCTTGTTATATTTTTGCAATATCTCTGTTTTTTTCCTCGAAATGTATTATATATGTTATGTTATCATTTATTAATTTTTGAAAGGAACGATGATGATTTATATTATAATAAAAAAGAAACACACCATACAAACTTGTAGAGCCATGAGATTGGTTTCCAAACTATGATGCTCGTCAACAAGAAACCAACATTTATAGTTGTTTTGTTCTCATTTCAAATGTTGGATGCATTCTTATTTCACAATAGAAGTTTAATTTATGTCTGAAATTAAAACTATACTAGTCTAACTAAGTTTTTGCATGGAAACTTCCAAATTTCATACCTACCATGTACTTCGATTGGAATTGGTGTGCATTTTTAGTTCTGGCCATGAAAAATTGGAAAATATTATCAATTGTTGTTTTGGATGACTTGGATTTTACTGTAGATCTTACAATTTACAGAAATGAGTACAAGAGTTTGTAGAAAAGGTGGGTATGTCAATGTTATGGTGAAGTTTATTCAATATAGCATGAAATGATGATCTGTCAATTCATTTGTGGAATATATTTCAAGAATATTTCATATGTCAATTCATTTGTAGAATATATTTCAAGAATATTTCATATGTCAATTCATTTGTAGAATATATTACGAAGAATATATTTCATCATTTGTACTTTCATACACACTTCTCGGTATGGGTTGCACATTAAACTCTCTTAGACATAGGAAAAATGCACATATGTATTACACATTACACTTGTATTACACATTAGAAACACATTAACTATACCAAAATATATTCATTGCCAAGAAATATTGACAATTTATATTAAAACAATATTAGTATGTACTTAGACATCAAATGTACACCATATTCTTTTAGAAATCTAGGATGCTTGGAAGTTGGGAGGTTTTTGCAATTCCTCCCTTTTAGAATAAGAAAATTTGCTATAGATTCTCTTTCCTTTTCCAGAACCCTCTAGTTCTACAGAAGCTTCATCGACCATATGTTTTAATTGTTTTTCTTGTTATTTCACTTTGTTTGCAAGATTTATCACTTTTGTATGCAACCTATATTTTCTTCTAGGCATTTCTTCAACATCTATACATTATTATTTTTATGATTTGAGTGCTCACCTTCATTTCTTTTAAGATCATCATCTGTCCACTTCAGGTCAGATTGAACTGCACTTGATTTTCTCTTGAACTATTGTACCTCCTTCTCTAGATCTTGTGCCCTCAAATCGCTATTAGATGGAGTATACAAAATTGCTTCTGCCACAGGTTTATTCTACAAAGCTTTAATTTGGGATTTCAAATCTTGTATCTCGCTATCACATTCCAAATGTAGTGCTTTTCCCTTCTCCAATAGTTTTTGGTGAAGGTATCTAATTTTGACCTCCTTCTACTCTATCTTCTTCTTCAATGTTGGATTTGATGAGCCAAATGTAAACTCTAGAACATTAATTGTTGAAGCAACTTCATTCAAGGTCTTCTCTCGTTGTTGCAAGGACTTCTGAAACTGGAGTAATCTCTCCATAGTTACATCACCTAGTTTTGTACTGCCAAAAAGTTTTGGTGTGATGGCCTTTTTAACCTCCACTTTGGATTCTTTTGTTGTGCTGACCTTTTTACCCGTGACTGTTTATTCTTATGGTGTGTAGACTTGTTTACCCTTGACTGTTGATTCTTTTGGTGTGCATACTTGTTTACCCTTGCATACCTATTTACCCTTGATGGTTGATTCTTTTGGTGTGCAGACCTATTTACCCTTGACTGTTCATTCTTCTGGTGTGCAGAATTGTTTACCCTTGACTATTGATTTTTTCCCTCTTCCATAACTTTTAGCCTCAAGAGTTGTTGAAATCCTTTCAATTCTCTTTTTTCATAGCAAATCATTTTTGTTTTTAATGGTTTTATTCATTTTTTCCAATCTTGCTTCATATTATGCAGTCTCATTTTGTTGTTTAATGATCATTTCTCTCAATGCCCTTTGAAACTCAACCTTCAAACTTGCAATAAATGTTGCTTTCTTCTTCAATTCTTGCTAAAGTTATGCTTCCTTACCAAATATAGTTTTCAGTGGTGGCATGTTAAAAAATTCAGGCTTGTTTTTCAGCTCATTTTCAAGTCTCCCTATAGTTTCCTCATCTTTTTTATTTTAAGCCTAATACATGTCTTTTAGCCTGTCATGGTCAGAAATTGATTCTGCTAGAACTACGGTAAATTTAGAACATTGATCCTTAATAAGTTGATCCTTTTGGCCAATTATTTTTTCAGTTTCCACAATTATTTTCTCTAAACCTGTAACATGATGTACCAAATCAAGAATTTGGACATCCTAATTAGTTCTGCACAATTCATCGCTATCTTTGAAGGAATCCTCCCACAAGGTAGATTGTTCTTTGAAATGTACCATTTTATCAAATAAAGAAAAAAAAATCTACCATCAAAATAATATATGGTATGAATTAGGTCTTCATCACTTGTTGGTGAACAATCCATATCATTGTTCACAAATTCCTCCCATTAATCTACATTTTCATTTCCATGCATTCCAACCAGAGTTGTGAGAGAAACATCTTCTTCAGGGGAAAGTGAAGGCATGTCGTTTCCCACAGGTTCCATATTGTGCTCTAAAGGTTGGTCGATCTTCTTTTTTCGGTTGAGTCACCTGTTGAAGAAGCAGAGTATGACTGATCTCTCTAGTTTTGCATATGGTTGATAAACAAAATATGGCCTCAATCCGTGCTCAATAAATCACTAATAACCTTGTCTCAACTATTGAAAATGTGCAGAAAATGCATGAGTTGACTCATGCATTGAAAACCGACATTTATTTGGCGGGTGTGCAAAGATAGCCATATATCGTCGATATAGAGATGAAAGTTCCTCTAAAATTAAAAACGTCATTATTTCCACGGTTTTTCCACCATGATAAAAAAATGAAGAATTAATCCACGGATGTTCAAAACATGGAAATATTTAGTGGAAAAATCCACCCAAATGTATTAGTGGCTTGTGCCTTTTTAATAGTCTCTTCAGTCGTCTCATTAAGATCAAGACAAGAATGCGATACTATTTTGACTTTCTTAAGCTGAAAGTTGCCAAGGATGATGATGTTTTCTGGCTTGTCCTTCATTTACCTTTGCCAGTCTAGAATGTCATCGTAAGCCTTGGAAGATTTCTCTCTCTTTTCCACCTGATCTTCAAGTACAACAACCATTTGACCAAAAGCAATATGGTTTTCATAAATATCATTTAAAGTATGGAACAAGTCAATATTAACTCATAATTCTCCTAATTTGTCCTGATAGCCAACTCCTTAAATTCTTCTTGTGAAAACTTGGAGACCGAAGAGGAAGCTGCACTTGCAGTTGCATCTTCACATTTCTTTTCAAGTGAGGCTGTCCTCTGTGTAAAGGCAACATTTGCAGTCTCCTCATTTTGCAGCTCAACCTAAAGAGAAGCACTTTTGACCTATAGTTCATTATACTTATCCTCACATGTCTTCATAAGATCAACAATATGAGCCTCATGTTCCCTTTTAGTTTTCTCAAGTTCTTCCTTTAGTTGGGTTATCTCTTGTTTCCTTTTGTCAAACTCTCTATTTAAAGTGTTAACATCATTGAGGTTGGCACCTATGAATGCACCCAAAGCAGCAGCTGTATCTGCTGCATCTACATGTGGGTCACCAAACTGCTGAGTCCAAAATATTTGGTCAGAAACATATACATCCATCCCACTTTGATCCCTAGTGCTCTTTTTTCACTTTTTGACCACTTCTTTATTAGAATTGCTATAATAATAATATCAAAGAGAGATGACAATGTTTTCATCAAAATCATCTCTTGGATTAGTGGATCCAGAATTCTCAATCACTGTAGACACCAAAGAGGATGTGTAGGTAATGATAGGAGAGGGCATGGTCATGGTAATCAGAGTGGTGAAAGGATAAATGTTTTGAACAGGGGATACTTGAGATATGGAAGAGAAGAGTGGGATTGAAGATTCAGAATATGGGAAGTGGAGATTGACAACTAGAAGTGGTGAGGAAGAGACCAAAACCTTTTTAGTACCAGATGTTGTTGATAGAGTAACTGAGGGTAGGTGTAGGGGAATATTGAAAATTGGTGCTTCTAAAATAGTAGGTAGTGACATGGAGGTTTGCACAATAGAAAATGTGACAATGTCTTCATTAAAATCAACTCTTTGATCAGTGGATACAGAAGTATCAATCATTGTAGACACCAAAGAGGATGTGTGGGTAATGATAGGAGAGGGCATGGTCATGGTAATGTGAGTGGTGAAAGGAAAAATGTTTTGAACAGGGGTTACTTCAGAGATTGAAGAGAAGAGTGGGTTTGAATATTTGAAATATGGGAAGTGGAGATTGACAGCTAGAAGTGGTGAGGAAGACACCAAAACTTTCTAGTACCCGATGATGTTGACAGAGTAACTGAGGGTAGGTGTAGGGGAATCTTGAAAATTGGTGCTTCTGAAATGGCAGGTAGTGACATGGAGGTTTGCACAGTAGGACATGTGAAAGATACATATGTGGAGGTTAGAGCCTCATACAATTGAGATAGTGCAGGTGATATGGGTGCTCCAGCAGGCAAGGTAGACAAAGTTTGAATGGATGAAAGGAGAAATGCTGAATACGAGGAGCTAGAAACATAAGAAGATTGTGAAACTATAGAGACATGGATAAAACCTTTCTTACCATCACTATTGAGCAGATCTATGAATGATTTCAAATGTTGATCCACCTATTTAGTGATAGATGTAGATACTATCACATCTTCTTTTGAGTCTGAATCATCCAAATTGATAGTAGGAGTTGTAGAGGAAGAAATCTTCACCTTCAATATTTTGAATGGATTTTGTTCAACCATTTCTTGATTATTAGTTGGCTGAGTGACTACAAAAATCATCAGGATATGAGTAACAATATGAGTAGTTGTAGCTTCTTACATATCCAGCATAGAGGTCAGCATTGCCAGCTTCTGTCTTGACTGCATTGAGGTATGTATTAAGGCTTTGAGCTGCTGCACAATTGTTACCTTTGGAAGGTCTTCCATTAGACCTTTTCCCTTGTCTCCATCTAGATGAGTTGTCACTGATTGATTTTTTGTTGCTTGGTCCTCCTTTTATTCTCTGCCCTTTCTTACTTTCTCCAAGAGGCCAACCTGCAGTGCCCAGTAACCCTGATTCCTCTCTTTCATTTCCTTTTGATACTGCAATATGCAGGCTTGGTCATCCTTGGTTTTGGCTCTAGCCAAGAATTTAGAAAATGTATTAACACCCTGGTAAATGGAATCATCAGGAAGTTCCTCATGCACATAAGAAATTTGATATGGTACTGCTTAAAGTGGGTGTCGAGATATCCCTTGGGATCATGTTTCCTCTTGGTGGAAAAATCGAGCTTCATGGACTGTATCTGTTCACCCACTACTGCATCCTAGGTTGAAGTTGGGATAACCAACGATCCAAGGTTCAAAGGGAATTTGGGCCAAGCCTTTTTATTAGGGCCAATGAGCCTCCTGTAAACCCCATCATTAACAATTTGGAAAGCCACTTCTTTTAGGACCAACCTAACAGGGACAATTTTGGGTGGCATATGAACAGTGTTGCTACCCCAAATCCTGATGTATGAAAAAAGACTCACCAATGTACTAGTCACCCATTGTAGCAATCAAATCTCTGGATTCAGCTGAAAATGCGCAAGCTTCCTTCTTGAAGATTGAAAAATAGATGCTTCCAAGGAAGTGCTCACATATATCATAAAACCTGGGTGCATAATTAGTATCCCACAATTCTGAATAATAAATGGGAACCAAGAGATTTGGTAAATTCTAGTTCCATCCCAAATTAGGATATTGGAACTCAGTGCAAAATATATCATAAATGAAGGTTGAAAAGAAGAAATTGGGTTTCTTTCTAATAGTGGCCTTCTGGTATTCTTGGATGGAGTTTTTGAGTTCTAGCGACAAGATGGATTCCCACGGGAAAGAATCATTGGTTGCTAAAACATGATGAGCTACTGGAGCCCATTCAGCCTTGAACACAGAATAATTAGAAAGGCCATACAGTATGCATAACATAGCTTCCAATAAAGAATATGGTTCTTTGAACCAGGTAACAGGGTAAAGGTTGCCAGACCTCTGCGAGAATTTACTAGGTTGGTGCATCCAAGATTTTAACATTTCATCGAAGTTGAACCTAGTTTTGGTGGCTTTTGCAAATTCTATGATGAGTGGTTGTCTTATCGGTTTAATTCCATATGCTCTGATAAATACCTCGGGATGGAAATTGGCTAGCTGTGACCCTGCATTATCGTTGAAAGAACGGTCTTTGGGGTTTGCATGTTCTACAATCCATTTGACTGCATCATTGTAGGGGAGGATAGCAGTTCTAGTAGCAATAGAGTGAAGTCCAGAATCCCTTATTGTTTGGTAAGCCAACTGGTTGTCTTGGATATCAGAAAAATCATCGTTGTCAAAAATTGCATAAGCCCTAGGCCATTCAATCTAGTAGGTATCAGTGATTCTGCCACTGGTATCTGAGAAAATACCAAAGTTTGGGTCCTTGGTTAACATATCCTTTTGGAGGTTTTTGCAGCAGGAAATTCTTGCCATGGTTGGAAATTGGAAAAACTCTGTTTAAAACAAAAAACAACGGGAAGCGAGGAATAAAAACTAATTCAGGCTTGACTACAGTAATAAATTGAATGAAGAAACGACTAAGACACTAACCTATAATCGAACTAGACTGTGACGGCGTTGTCTGGTAAAAATGCATAGAAAATTCACATAGCGCAGTAATTAACAATAGTAAAAAAATGGTAAAGAAATTGTAAAAGACCGGGCTATATATAGATTTTCCGCGGGTGAAATTAGGACTATAGGATTAAAAAAATGGATGGTTGAGATTAAATCTGAAGGGATGAGAGATCATAACGTGAGATTTAAATGTGATTAAGCACCCCGCACCCTGCATTCCAAAATTTCAGGATGCAGTATACCGGAATACAATAAATGAAGTTTTATTCAATATTTCTTGAAACCTGCATACCACAATTTGTGGGTTGTTGGTTGTGGGATCACGCAATAAAATAAATCAATCAAACTACACTCGCATCCCACATCCTAAATTTTTGGATGTGGGTTGCGAGATGACACATAATACTTAATAGTATTATGTGTCATCCCGCAACCCACATTCTGAAATTTTGGGATGCAGGTTGCGGGATAGAAAACTTGCAAATAATAAATTACAGCTCCCATAAACTACATTGCGGGATGGGGGATTCGGGATGCAGGATGTGGGATTCAGGATGTGGAATGAAATAATATTTGCAAAAGATAGTCTTCTGCAACTCACCCAAAAGCAAACAAATCATGCATAAATTCCAAAAATTCAACTAAGTTAGATTAAAGAAACGATGACAAATGTTATGGGGATCCCAAAACAACTTAATAAATGAAATAACAGTTACCTTTGTATGTGTAATTGTGGCTCCCATGTTTTAGATAACATGAGATCTGTTGGATAACATGTTCTTGTCTTTAATTAGTATTACTTCTTGGATGTATTGAATATTTTTAAGCTTGTTCATAAACCTTATACAATATTTGCTATGAGATTTATTTCAACTTGGTTGTAGAGACTGATGCTAACTTCAATAGTTGTGTGGTAAGAAAACAAATCACTTTTATCTTTATCTTTTTCAATTATCAAAACTTGGTTTCATGCTGTATATTGATTTAGTCAAGTGGGGAGTTGATCATTGAAACCCTAAAGACAGTTTTCCACTGACTAGTATTGAATAACGAAAATGAAAGATATATCAGGAAAGCTTTATAGTTTTTGAAACATTTTAATGCTTTGCAATTGAATAATATAACACTATTAGGTATGTAATGTTTTATAGGTTTTTCTTAAATTTTTTTTTATCAATTTTGAGTTATTCTTTAGTATTTGTTGTATATTGATTATAGGCTGCAGATGTATTAAATATGTTGATTTATGTATTGAGTTTGCATAACAATATTGACATATCAAGTGTGCAATGAGTAATTATTTCCTAGCTATCAATTGTATATCATAACAGGGCTACTTAAAACTCTATTTAAAACAAAAAAAAAGAATGTGAAGAGAGAAATCAAAATTAATTCAGGCTTAACTACAGTAATAAATTGAATGAAGACCAAGACACTAACTTGTAATCGAAGTAGACTGTGACGACGTTTCCTAGTAAAAAAACAGAGAAAATTCACGCAGTGCAGTAAAAAAATGGTAAAGAAATTGTAAAAGACCAGCCTATATATAGATTCTACACGGGTAAAATTAGGACTGTAGGATTAAAACAAATGGACAACCGAGATTAAACGTGGCGGGATGCGAGATCATAATGCGAGATTTAAATTTTATTAACCATCCCTCACCCTGCATTTCGAAATTTCTGGATGCGGTATACATGAAGACAAAATAAATGAAGTTTTATTCAATCTTTCTGGAAACCCGCATCTTGCAATTTGCGGATTGCAAGTTGTGGGACTAGACAACAAAATAAATCAATCAAACTACACCCGCAAGTATTGCATGTCATCCTGCATCCTGAAATTTTGGGTTGTGGGTTGCGGGATGGAAAATTTCCAAATAATAAATTTCAAGCTTATGCAACCTGCATTGCAGGATTCGAGATTCGAGATGCGGGATGCGGGATTTGGGATGTGGAATAAAATAATATTTTCAAAAGATAGTCTTCCATAACTCACCCAAAAGCAATTAAATCATGCATAAATTCCAAAAATTAAGCTGAGTTAGATCAAAGAAACCATGACAAATGTTATGGGGATCCCAAAACAACTTAATAAATTAAAAAACAGTTACCTTTGTATGTGTAATTGTGGCTCCCGTGTTTTGGATAACATGAGATATGTCGTAACCAGCGTAGATCCAAATCCCAAGCTCTATCAAGCACCAAGAGGGATCAATCTATCGAGGTGCAAACCTCTTTTTAGGTATTTCACTAAATGAGCTATCAATTTGGGTGTGTCCTATATATAGCCATTGATTTGATTCAAACCAAAAGACACATATTTTTATTTCTGACATATAATATTTTTATTATTTTTTATTTTGTTATGAACGAACATTACAACATCTCCGCATACATGGTTTTAAAACCATATGCAAGGCCCTCCTAAAACTATGGGTTGTTTAGGAGGCCTTGCACATGGTCTTAAAACCATTTGCAAGGCCCTCCTAAACCATGTACAATAAAACCATGGGTTGTTTAGGAGGCCTTGCACATGGTTTTAAAATCATGTGCAAGGCCCTCCTAAACCATGTACAATAAAACAATGGGTTGTTTAGAAGGCCTTGCACATAGTTTTAAAACCATGTGCAAGGCCAACACTTTTTTGTGGATAATTCAAATTTTTTTATTTTTTATTATTTTGTTAGGTAGGAACACTACAACATCTCCCCCATATTGTGTTTTTTTATACCCACATTTTTATTTTGCGGATAATTAAATTTTCACTTCTTTATTTTTTTGTTAGGTAGGAACATTACAACATCTCCCCCATATTAGATTGTTTTTATGGTTGACATTTATTTTGGGCAATAATTAAAATTTTTATTTTTTATTATTTTGTAAGTAACAAAAGTTACAAGATCTCCCTCATTTTGGGTTGCTTTTTTTACAGACATTTATTTTGGTTTATAATTACAAATTTTATTTTTTGTTATTTTGTTAGTAATTACAAAAGTTACTCAACAAACCTTACAAGATGTCCCTCATATTAGGTTGTTTTTTGGCTGACATTTATTTTAGCGGATAATTAAATTTTCATTTTTTATTATTTTGTAACATCATGTAACGTTACAAGATCTGCCCCATACTGGGATGTAGAGCGCCTCTCGGCGCAATAAGATTTGTTGGATAACATGTTCTTGTCTTTAATTAGTATTACTTCTTGGATGTATTGAATATTTTTAAGCCTGTTCATAAAACTTATAGAATATTTGGGTTGAGGTTTATTTCAACTTGGTAAGAAAATAAATCACTTTTATCTTTATCTTTTTCAATTATCGATACCTTGTTGCAAGGGACATTGAAACCCTAAAGAAGAATTTTCCAATGACCAGTAATGAAGAACGACAATGAAACATATATCAGGAAAGACTTATAGTTTTTGAAACATTTTAATGCTATTCAATTGAATAAGATAACACTATTAGTTATGTAATGTTTTATAGTTTTTTATTAAATTTGTTTTACCAGTTTTGAGTTATTCTTCAGTATTTGTAGTATATTGATTATAGGATGCAAATGTATTAAATGTGTTGATTTATGTATTGAGTTTGCATTAAAATACTGGCATATCAAATGTGAAATGAGTAATTATTTCCTAGCTATCAATTGTATATCATAACTGGGCTACCTAAAATATTTCACAGTTACTGTTTGAGTTTGCTGAGACAGTTTAGTCTAGAAGCCAAATATTTCATATTTTCTTGGATGTTTTCTGAAACAAAGTAGATATTTTACATGAACAAGTGACCAAAGAAAAACAATACATTTATACAACAGACAATGAGAATATTCAACCACAATTTGGTTTTAAAGACTTTGAAGCAACTAAGCTTTCCTCTTGTTTCCATTTTTTACCCTCTCACCCAAAAGCAAATAAATCATGCATAAATTTCAAAAATTCAACTAAGTTAGATCAAAAAAACGATGACAAATGTTATGGGGATCCCAAAATAACTTAGTAAATTAAAAAATAGTTTCCTTTGTATGTGTAATTGGGGCTCCTGTGTTTTGGATAACATGAGATTTGTTGTAATAAGATATGTTGGATAACATGTTCTTGTATTTAATTAGTATTACTTCTTGGATGAATTGAATATTTTTAAACTTGTTCATAAACCTTATACAATATTTTCTTTGAGATTTATTTCAACTTGGTTGTAGAGACTGATGCTAACTTGAATAGTTGTGTGGTAAGAAAATAAATCACTTTTATCTTTATCTTTTTTAATTATCAAAACCCAATTTCATGATGTATATCGATTTAGTCAAGTGGGGAGTCGATCACTGAAACTCTACTGAACAATTTTCCAATGACCAGTATTAAAGAACGACAATGAAAGATAAATCAGGAAAGCTTTATAGTTTTTGAAACATTTTAATGCTATGCAATTAAATAAGACAACACTATTAGTTATGTAATGTTTTATGGTTTTTTATTAAATTTGTTTTATCAATTTTGAGTTATTCTTCAATATTTGTAGTATATTGATTATAGGTTGCGGATCTATTAAATGTGTTGATTTATGTATTGAGTTTGCATTAAAATATTTATATAATAAATGTGCAATGAGTAATTATTTTCTAGCTATCGATTGTATATCATAACTGGGATACTTAAAAGCTTTCACAGTTACTATTTGAGTTTGCTGAGAGAGTTTAGTCTAGAAGCCAAATATATCAAATTTTATTGGATCTTTATTGAAACAAAAGTAGATATTTTACATGAACAAGTGACCAAAGAAAACAATACATTTATACAGCAGACAATGAGAAGATTCAACCACAATTTGGTTTTAAAGACTTTGAAGAAAGTAAGCTTTGCTTTTGTTTCCTACGTTCGACATATCGATTTCCTTGCATTCGAGAGTATCTGGAAAAATAGAAAGGTGGAGAAGTGCATAGGCCCGAAAGAGATGTAACTCTTGATATTGCAGTGAATGTAAGCCCTTGTCTATCAATTTTTCCAATATCTATTGTTACATTTTGTAGGGTCATACCTTGGGATTTATGAATTGTTAAACCCCATTCCATTAGAAGTGGTATTTGTCTATGGGATCCTCTTGTTATTGTAGATATTGGAACATAAGTAGGATTAGAAGCATCCCATAAGGGTCCTTTGTAATGCAGGAATTCGACAACAACAAACGATGGCAATGTAGGAGGTTGCTCATTTGAGTTGTAGACAATATGAATGACTTTTGCAAGTGAGCCATTAACAAGTCCTGCTTGAATCCATAAATTAGAAGTTAACATGACTTGTTGACCAACAAAAGGAAGGAAATTTAATGCCAATTGTTCATCATCAATGGATTGATGGCCATTTTGGTTCCTTTGTTTTGCAAAGCAATGTACAATTGGCATATTAAGCTGTTTCAGCATGTGTTTGTTGTGCAGTGCAATAGAGTTATTTGTGGGATACAAATGGATAGATTGTACAAATGAATAATTTTTGACATGTGAAAGGAATGAGGTTGTTCTTGTCATTAGGAGTGCCCAATATTCAATAGTTTGTGTTGCATTTTGAAGGTTTAGAAAGAGTTCCCAAAAGGAAGTTTGAGAAGGACTATTTCCTTATTATCGGAAAATTGTTTCGAGCGTGATAAAAGAATAAAATGTAAGCCAAAGAGTAGTTCCAATAGATGAGCCTACATACATGGGGGTGTATTTTATAGGAGGAAATTTTCCAAAGTCACCAAGAAGAATTATGGAGAAACCACCAAATGGGATTTTGCACTGCGAGGGGAAATCTTGACGTAAGCATGCATTAATTTGAGTTAACATTTTTGGGCCAATAAAACTCATTTAATCTATGAGAATATAATGAATATGGTGAAGTTCTTCTTGAAGTTTTGAAAGGGATTGGCCTTCAAGAGGGTGCATTTCACCAATGGGTATTCGAAGATAAGAATGTATTGTAGATGCATGTATGTTAAAAGCAGCAACACCAGTTGGAGCAAGGAGAAGAAGTGGGGAGGTATTTGTTCAGATGCAGTTTGAAGTGCAAATTTGAGGCAAGATATGAGGTAATATTTTCCAGTGCCTGCAGTACCTTGAATCACCAGTTTTAGCTATTGAGCATATCTAGTGTTTCTGAAATGGGACATGACACGATCAAAGTCTATGCGTTGCGTGGGAGACAAGGAATTAGGAGAATTTGAGAAGGATGGGATGTATTCATGTAGTTGGATGGACAAGCGATTGAGGTCAATGAATGATTTTGTTGTCTCATGCAAATGGGTGGGCATATTGTTATGTGACCAATTGTGATTTTTGTCAAATTCATGATGGCCAAGCCTTTCAAGGTCTTTAACTTGGATGTTATTCCCTGGTCTCATTTTAGAGAGAAGTTCCCATTCATCCATGGTATGGCGAAATAGAAAGGTAATAAAATTAGAGTTTGAATCATCAGATAGAGGTGTAGAGGGTTCTTCTTCTACACGTTCAATATTCCACACAACATATGTGCCTTTAATGTGATGCCAATGAGAAATAATTTCAAAAGGTGTGGTTCCAATATCGTGAGGGATGGACCGAAAATGTTTGCATAGAATAAGTTCACTCCAACAAAATGGTTCAAAAGATGAGGAATCAGAGAGGAATGGAAATCAAATGTGGATAGACTCTAACAATATTTTCACGCAAGTTTTGTTTCCATGGATTGTTTTCCTATTAGGTGATAAATACCAACAACGAGCAACTTCAAGCAGAGTTAGATGTTCAGTAGCAATGTGTCTCTGCATGTAAGCAAAAATGAAGGGGGGCGTTGCATCGGCATTATTAGTGTCATTAGAAATAAAAAGGAAGACATTTTGGCTCACATTTAGGGAAAAGAAGTGACGACTACAAAGCACAAGAGGAATTTTTTGCAACATGTGACATGTCTCTTGTGCACTAATGTCTCTTTCTGCAATTGTTTGTGCAATAAATTATTTGATTGGCTGAACAATGGGGCTATCACTTGGTGCAGCATGTGCAAGGCAAAAGAGAATTGCATGGTAGGTTTCTAATTTTGACTCTACTTTTGATGCATACTTTGAAATGTATTTGAGAACAACATGTTTACAAAGAACAGGCTAGAAATCAATGTTAGCCCTCCATATTGAAAGCATTGTAGGGTTTTGAATATTTAGAAGGGGATCATTTCTTGCAGGATTGTAGGTTTTCCTCCCATTTGGATCAATGAATAATGAAGAAGTAGCTTGTAGCTCATATGGAAAACCATAGCGACATTGAACAGATGTTCCTTTTTTGTGAAGGCAAGTTGACTCTGAACATTTGGTGTGCCTTTGAACAAAATTGACAAGTTATTCATAGTCAGTTGAGTAGTTTGATGCAAATATCGACGGTGATACAAGACTGCATGGATAATTTTAGTAGAATGGTGTGACCCAGACGTGGACAACTGGAAATTATGAGGATTCCAAGCTGTCACATGTGTGTCAATTTTTTTTTTTTGTAGCTTCAATTGCAACATCATCTTCCCAATCTAATGTGTCCATATTTGGTGAATTTTCCAACCAAATAAAACCAGATGTGTGTGGATCCTCTATGCTTCCATTCATATCTACATGGGAGGAAAAATCATATATTAGAAATAAATTGTATAAAGTGAAAAATTCCAAGAGAAAAATAGGAAGGAATAGATGGTATAATACCNGATGTTGCAAACCTTTTGTCGATATTCTTGAGCTAAACCTCTAGGACATTTAGCAGGCATTAGAGTATGCAAATCTGGTCATTTTGTGTCACCTACACTAAGGGTGAAGAATATCGTTGGTGTACCTTATCGATTGATCATATTTGTCAGTTCAGCTCTACTTTTGTTCCAATACAAACATGTTCCACATAATGAAGACCCAAATCTTGTGACCCTCTCACCAATTTTCTCATTAGGCATGTCTTGCAATTGGTTGACAAGCTCAAGTACTGTGGGAGGTAGTGTATCTTCAAGGTTTTTTTTGACAAAAATAGAGGCAGTAGAATTACTTTGATGACACATAATTATATTGTATATGTAGTATCGGAAGTGAAGACGTTGGCCAAATTTGTTTTCATGATAGTGAATGAGATGAAGTGCATATTAGTGCATATCAACCTCATGAATGCGTGGTTGTAATAACATTGTTGTACCTGTGGGAAACAAAGTTGGAAAAGCCATGGAAAGAAGGCCTTCTATGTTGCTCTCATTGATAAGGGACATTTCTATAGGGGGCCAATCAATGGAAGGTGGTAGTGGGATATTTGGTATGTGTAACAATTTTCTAATTTCTTCAACCTCAGTTCTAGCATTAGTTTGTGTTGAAATAAATGACGAGGATTCCAATTGATAGGGTTCAAATGAATTTGGTGGTTGATCTATATAGGACAAGCTTTGCTGATGAGATAATGTAGCATTGCTATTAAGATGCGGAATCAAAGATGAAATTTCTACTGAAATAAGAGGAAACGAAGCTAATGCAATTGGGTTGACTTGTACATCCTTGTAGTATGGGTCATTTCCATTTTGAATTGAAGGGCATCAAGAACATGTGTTTGACTAACAAACATTTCATATGGATTGTTTCTAGAATTTCATTTCCCGACAACGAGGATGTCCATTTATGATACTACATGTGGTAGGTATGTGGCAATATTAAAAATGTCTTGGCGGAAGCAAATAGTATGGCTAGAGTATTTATATTGACCACCATGATCATGTGTCATTTGCAAGATTGGGTTAGCACGAATAATGAGCATTTCTTCAACCTGTGTAAGTACTGTAAGGACAACTGGTTGGTTTCCCAGATCCATTTTGTTTTCCAATGAAAAGTGATGGAATTTTCATTCTAGAATACAATGAGAACAAGCGTATGAACCATGGAAATTTTTTGTTACAATACCAGGGTAACATTCTTTGCAAATTGATCAAACATGCATATCAGCTAGTTGGTCCATTGTTTTAAGAAATTGTTGATGTGCATCATTGAGGTGGTTGTTCAATGGATTTGGCATATGAGATGGAAGTAAGGCTGAGTGGACAGGTTCCATAAGAGAAATTAAAGAAGACATATCCACAGGAAGACGAGCAAACCTGTAAAGAAGACATTGTTTCTTGTTGTTTTTATCTCTGTTTTGTGCATATAAAATCTTCTTCGTGCATTGGCTTGTTCATTGTCATGATTTGGCATAATTCCTACAAGAAAATTGTAAACTTGTTAAACACTTGGAAGCTTTTATTGTTGGCAGCGACACATTTTGTATATGTATTAACTACAAACTATATTGATATAAAGCAGAAGATAAAAAACAAATGTTAATTCATTGCATATGGGGAAGTAAGAATGTAGCTTAAAATAATATATCTGGAGTAAATTTTGTTTTTCAAGTTGTAGCTGGATAATTGCAAGAAAAACAACAATATAGAAGAACAAAGTGTAGTGTGAGAGAGTATATATGAAAAAAAAGTATCTGTAATTATTTTTATGGACAAATTAATGAAAAGTTTTGCTCATAAACAAGAGAACAAAGTTGTCCATTTCATAAAAAACTAAATAGCAAAATCGTATTGTATTTAAAAACTACCATATAGGTTTTATCAAAAATTTGCTTAGTAAATGGTAAGTGATAGCTTGTACATTGGAGGTATGAGACTGCAAGAAAGTGGTGCTATAAGAGAGTTAAAAAATACCTTGCTATGTTGAACAATGAAGCAAGGAGTTAAAATTGAGAAATGACAACATTCATTATAAACAATGAAGAATGGTTAAGTATCAAGTTGAAAAAATGTATATATTTATGTGTCCATCTGAAAATGTTGTTTATATGTTTTCAACCATGACAATTACAACTTTTAGGCATGCAACTCTGCAGAAGGTCTCTGTTCTAACTAAAAGAGTAAGAATTAATTTTTTGTTGCAGATCCTCTGCACTATTTCATCAAGTGATACTGTTTTAGTTGAGAGAAGACAGATCTTTTGTAGAAATTCCCATGAGTTGGTTTGCAGCATCATCAAATGCTATCACACCATGAAAGTATCTAGTGATATCTTCCAAGTCAACCTTTAGTATATATCGGTAGTCACATTCAAGAAAATATCCATAAGATTTAGCATAATGACAAATGTCTCCAACTTTGTGGGAAATCTTTTTCATGCATTGTATTCTGTCAACAAAAAGTGGGCATGAGAGGAAATAAAAGTCATCCATGTTAACATTTGTGATGGTTGCTACAAGAGAGTACCAAACAGTTTTTTTAGATGATTAAGGATTTTGTAATCATTGATGGTAATGACTTTACAAGAACCAGAATGAGAGGAATTAAACTTTCGGCTCAACGATGGTGATGTTGAACGAAATTGATTGTCATGAAACCATTTTTGGAGAATTGAAGTGTCTTCAATTTTTGGGTTTATAAAAATAGTAGTGTTGGAAATAGTTCCAATAGTTTTTCCATTATTTGATTTCTATAGCCGGAGGTGTAGGTAAACCACACAGATTGGAAAGCTCAGCTCCTTCAATTTGGAAATGCTCTCTCCAAAGTGTTATGTCAATACTATAGCTTGACATGTCACGGAGTCCAATAGTGCGCTTAATAGTCTCAACACCATCTCGTTTTTGTATTGTGGATGTAGGAGAAATTGAAATGGCAAGGAAAACAAGGTCCACCATGGAATTGATAGGTATACTTTGTATCTCCTGAATAGTTTTAAAGTTAAAGCAATAAAAAGGTATTAAGGGATATTAATTTAAGCATGGTTGGATGGTTGAGGAGGAACCTAGAAAAATATCATTATGGCTTTTCAAATAGTTGAAAATTGGATTGGATGCTTTCACTGTACCATTTGATATTGTGTACACTATTCCTATATGTATTTGGTCATACAAAGAGAGTTCCAATTCATTGAATGTAGATATATTTATTTCATCGTGTGAAGCATTAACAATGTCAAATCCAAATATTTTTCCAGACCCTCATTAGTTTCCATATTCATGTAGCATTTCCTTGGAAATAACTCGACCTTGAATGTTCCAAACTTTGTCAGAAGAGGAGAGTTGATGCAACCACGGCAGGGTTTTCATCTATTGAGCTAGGATTCACTTGAATAGAGGAACAAATATGCGAGGGAGAAGGTGCAGGTAAGTGGTAAGGTACATGATCTCCAATAATTGCTGCATCCACTGTGACAACTTCGAGTGCAAGCAATATGATAGTCCTATGAGAAGAAGTATGTTAGAGTTCAATGGGATAGAAAAACCTTGGTTGCATGAACAATGTGAAATTGATTAAGTGGAGAAAGACAGCAAGGAAATTAAACATACGTTACACTATGTACACTGTTGCATGTACAGTTGGTAACTTTGATTTTAGATCCTTCTTTTAGTTGTCCAGTTTCTACAAGACTACTATATATAGTTGGAAGCAATAGGTCATGCTTTTGAAGCCCATCTGAGATAGAAATTCGGAACCAAATAGATGATGACTTGAGTGAGTTCACTTGGGTTAATGAGGAGACTTGTACCAATGGGAAAAGGTTGAAAGCACCATGTAGCAAGGGTGAAATAGAATCTTCAGTTAGCATACTCTCCATAGCGTGACAATTATATTTTCCTGTGAAATGAAGCAGGGCATGAACAAAAAAAAATTGCAATGTAACATATTCATGTAATTGAATGAAAAAAAAATGCATATATGACAACAAATTTTTTTTTCATAAACATTAATAGATTAATTTGTGTCTTTCAATATTTTACTATAAATTTTTTAATTCTTAATTGTAATCATTTTTTCTTCTGCATTATATTACACAATTTATAGATTGATTTATAAATATATCATTTAATATTTTATTCACCATCCCGCAACCCGCATTTAGCGGATGCGGGATGCAGGATGTAGAAATTACAAAATAGCAGGTTGCGGGATTAAAAAATAGAATTTTTTTTATTATCCCTTTCCGCAATTCACAATCCCTCAAATTGGGGGTTGTAGGTTGCAGAAACACACAACCAAAATCTTAAATCAAACTACTGGGTACAAAACTGAAAGCAGAAATCCGAAGGAAGAATACTGTTATGAAGTTACGACAAAATCGATTTTATTTTTAAAGACAGATTTTATTTTCAGAGAGAAAGAGTAACAACTTCCACAACTTCAATCAACTTTGGTTTCTTAAACTTCAACAACCTCAATCAAATATGGACTATTATTAATTATCTATTATAAATATTAATGCTAAAACTTGGATTTGGCATTTTCGGCCTGCGCTTTTCGCTGTGGCAGTACTGTCGAGATTGATTCAATGGCAGTTGTTCAAAATTTGAAATAAACATTAATAGATTAATTTGTGTCCTCTGTCAATTTTTCACTATAATTTTTTTAATTCTTAATTGCAATCATTTTTTCTTCTTCATTGTATTACACGGTTTATAGATTGATTTGTAAATATATCATTTAGTATTTTATTCACCATCTCACAACCCACAATCCACAATTGTGGGATGTGGGATGCAGGATTATAAAATAGCGGGATGCAGGTTACAAAATAGAGAAATTTTATTTATCCCTTTCCGCAATTCTCAATCCCTCAAATTGCGGGTTGCGAAAACACAATCTTGTGTATTTATTGATTTCTTCTTGCATTTCGTTGGAAATATGTAACTTTCGATTTTCGCAATACATAATTTGTGAAAGTTGGGATTTGGAAATTGCGGCTTTCGAAGTTCCTCACAGTGGAAAGCAGAAGATGGAAAGAAATTTATTTTAGGTAAAAATGTATCGCCATTTTTACTACTGGGAAAAAAAATATCAAGGAATACTGTATTTTGGACCTCAAAGTTCCTATTTCTGCAACACAATAACAATAACAACAAAACAAAGCAAGGCTATTCAACCATCTCATAATCAGATTAAATGAATTTTCAAAACATTTAAGCAAACCAAAGGAATACCTGCAAATTTAAAGAAAAGTTGCGAAAACCTTCGTTGGAAACTGTAAAGTGTAAATGAATCTCTGCAAAATAAATATGTGGTTACCTGAAGGTTTGTTTGTATGTGAAAAGCAAAGGTGGTGCAACAACAAATTTGGAAAATGCAGTATTGTAACAAGATTTTGAATATTGTCATAAGCTGAGAAAAGATGAAGATATTGACCCATGTTTGAATCATATGACAAGCTTTCTTGCATTGATTGAGCAACAATGCATTGATGAAACATTAATGCCAGTGGATGAAGGGACATGGGAAAAGTGTATTCAATTGAATGAAGCACTAGTGAAATGAAACCTCGACCAAATTGTGAGCCTGCTAGACTAAAACTTAGGCTATACCCACAAAATTTGCTGGACCAAAACTTCCCCAAAATTGTTGGCGTAAATTCTTGGCAAGGACTCTATCGAATTGAGATAAATGAACTGTAGGGAAGGACAGTAAAATCCTGTACAAAAAATGCTAGGGCCATTGGTTTACGACAAAATATAGAAATGTAGTGAAAACCCGCAAGTCACTTGCCAGAAAAACATGCTAAACACCAACTGCAAAGAATGACCCGCAACTGGAAATCAATCCATTCACGTGTAGCACCAGCCGTAACACAGAGGACACCTGCGCTCTGTGGAACAAAATTTCCCCAATCGAGATTGTAGAATCGAGGACCCAACTACAAAGAATGACCTGCATGCCATTTGGTCGGCATGGAAAGAACATCCATCATGTCATTTGGTTAACATGGAAATAATTTTGTTTGAAACCGAGACACAACACCTGTCCAGGCTCCATTCGCTAATCTGACGTGACACCTGTCAAATTGTTAATGGCCAGGGAGATGAGGAATATTTTGAGACTGTGTCTCCATAGGGAAAACACCTTCGATGTAACATAGGGAAAACGCCTTCGGTGTAATTAATTTTAATGTTTTTTTTACATAAAAACTCTATAAGTGGATATTTGTTTTTTTTTAAATAACAATTTTTTGAAATTTTGATGGTTAATTTTAGTGTTTTTTTTTACATAAAAAGTCTATAATTTTTTTTTATAATAAATTGTTTTTCATTATTTTTTTAATGATGGTATTAAATATATTTATATTTGAATAGACTATGAATTTTTATTTCTTTGTAATTATTTAGTTTACTGAATACCAATCATTTACTATAATATTATTTTTTTCATTAATATCATTTTTTTTGGTAAGTTAAGAAACTATTCTATTGAAAAAAGGTGATAATGTTACAAAAATAGTTACAGTTCAGTGCTCAAAGGAGTTCCAGACCCTCCCTCCATGAGGGAAAACAGGTCCAAGGAAACAAGAGTAACCTTATACAAAAAGACATGATAGTTCCTGAAATAAAACTCGACAAACAAGATTCTGGCAGTGATAATCCCACAGTCTTTCTGACAAAAACAAAAGAATCCATTGATAGAACCTGGTTAAGGTTTATGGAAATGTTCCTCAATGATAGGGCATCCAAATCTAAAGGAAACCAACTCGCTTGGATCGTCCTTTGGATCCAATGTATCGTCACTGGAGGAGTCTACCTCACCGCTGTTGGAGGAATCATCATCAGCACCACTACTTGCATGGGGTTGTTTAATCGGTAGAGGGGCAGTCTTTCTTGCCATTTCTAGGCTAGGACTATATTTACCAGCAGAGAGAGATTTTATCCAGCTCATAAAGGGGGAGGAGGAGGCTCGCAGTCCATGGGGACTGTGGGGGATATGGTGGAGGAGGATGGTGCAGAGGATGAAGTAAGGGCGACTGTTGGGACGACAGGAGCATGCGGTGGAGGTGGAGGTGCCAGAGGTGCAAGATGCACAGAAGGTGTAGGAAGAGTAGGAGCTAGAGGCTGGGAGTAGAAGCGGAGGATGAACCGAATGAGGAGGTTTTTTATCACCCCATAGTTCCTTCGTCACTCTAGAGTGCGACCCTCTGCATTGACTGCACCAGAAAATTCATCTTCCCAATCATCACCATGAGCCTAACATCTTCAGGGATCTTGACATCGAAGCCATCTCCACTAGCCTGAGCATTGAGCTGAATTTGGCGTTCAGATTGGTTGCCTCTCCCTAAACAACCACAGTGAGGGGTACCTCGTTGTTTGCGTGATATGGTTGGAGGACGAAGGGTGATGGTGAGATCAAAGTTGGGAATAGAGTTACAGAGGGTCGAATGATCAGAAGAATGTCGAGGACAAAGATACATGAGTGTAGAGAACCAATGGCCCAAATGACGAAGGATCTAGTGAATTAAACTGTTGGCGCGTCGAACCAGGCACCAGGGTGGTGCATTAAAATCCTTTTGCATCGAGGTGACGACCACGTCCCTTTAAGCGTCCAAGAGATGTCCACGTCCTAGATCAGAGTTAATAAGTGCATCCATAGTGGGGATGATGCAAGGGTGCTGTCAAGTGGATGATAGGATGGCCCCGTCATCAGCCCCCATATCCTTGATGGCATTTCCATCACCCACATCCAGGTTCTATATTTATTTTACTTAATTGATTTGTAATTATTTAGTTTACTCGATACCAATAATTTACTATAATATATTTTTTTTCATTAATATCTCTTTTATAATATAAAACTCTTCACTTCCATTTTCTTTAATTTAGTATAATAATTTTGTTTCCATTCTCTCTATTATATAATATCTATTTTATAATAGAAAACTCTTCGATTCCACTTTCTTTGATTTTTTACTATAATAATTTTGTTTTCATTCTCTCTATTATATAATATTTCTTTTATAATAGAAAACTCTTCGATTCCACTTCCCTTGATTTAGTGTAAAATATTTAATCTCATTTAAAATTTATAAATTAGATTTAAATTTAACAATAATCTACTCATTAAAAATTCAATGCTATGAATAATTTCTCATCATACCATTTAAAATTTATAACAATAATATACTACAATAACACACTTATATGAAGTCACTTATAAAAAACAATATACCATTTCTATACTCCAATTATTATTGTAATGCTCCATCTAGCAAACAATGCAATGGCTCATCTAGCATTACATTTATTAATGTAATGTTTTGACCATTTCTAATTTTCCATGTTTGAAGTTGAATCCGATTTTGGAAAGTTTCCAATAAAAATTCAATTTAAACTTTATTGTATAGGTATCCTACTAGACACTATTTGAATTTCTTATATTTGAGATTTTCTAAAGGGGAAAGTTATCCATGTCAAGTTTTCCCCTTGATGATGCAATACATTTCTCAAAATTCCTGCCTAAGCATAGATTGCACACTAGCAAAGCTTCCTATAACAAATTAATCAACAACCTATCCATGTTTATCCATCCTTATGACACCAATCGCTTTCTTCACCTCGAGACAAATCATGTAAATGGTATCCTCAAACACCTTACTCTATGAGGCCACAAGCTAATAAAAAAATTAGGATTTTCTCCGAGTTTGGCCACAACCAACACATAAACAATGTTGGAAAAGGGCCAAAATGAATATAGATTCCTTCACCATTACAATATATGCCTTTTCCATTACAATATATGCCTTTGCCATTACAATGATATTTCGATGATTTTCTCTTGCGATACAACAATGATTTATCTTACTAGGGTTTCAAGCTGCTCAAGATTCATTCATATTAATCCACTCATCTTTGGATTATATAAGTGTGGATCTGTTTACTAGTTGTAGAGGAGAGAACACTTGTGAAAGTGACCATATTGGGTTCCACATGTTTCTAGTTGTAGAGGAGGGAGAACACTTGTGAAAGTGACCATATTGGGTTCCACATGTTGCAATTGTAGCATCTAACAAAAGAGATTCAAATAATATTTGGTGTAATCCTTGTGGGATTACCTCAAAATCATTGTATTCCATGAGACCATATTTCGTTGATGTAAATTTTGTCAAACCATTTGTGAGAAATATCAATACTCGAATGTTTGTTGCTTCACATAAATTCTATGGGTTTTAGTGAGGGGAAGAAACCACCAAGAATTTGGCAACTTCAAAGAAATTCCAAGGCTTCCATTGAGGGGAATAAAACCCCACGAAAACTCTAGGAGTTTGGCAGGTAGTTTCCAAACAAGTAAGTGGTTATAGGTTCTATTCTCATGTATTCACACTTACAACATAAGATAGAACCCCACCCTAGGAGTGATCAATCCAAAGATCACTATTTCATTTCTTTGGTTCTCTTTTTCTTATATAATGAAAAGAGCCAAACTATTTAATACCAAAGATTTTTTAATATGAAAAAAATGGGTATTCGTTAACTTGATTTGCTGATAATATAGGGTGAAGGTCACCCATTGGCATTGACCCTAAGCTGTTGACCTCAGTGGTTGTCACCAACACCATCACCTCCTCATCTTCCTCCATCTTATTTCTCTGTCTCTGTCTCTACTTCGTCCTTTTCTTCTTTTTCCACTGAACACATTAGTGTTCTTTATGAGATTGTCTAGTGGCATGTCTAGGTAACTCCTCCTAGAGAATCAAACCTTCGGCCTCTTAAAACCAAACAAACAAATCCCAAATATCCAACCTATGTATATAACTTGCTCAGGAAACCAAAAACATGAAGAAGATGTATGAAATGGAACTCTTCCCCACTTTTCTTTAAGCCCTTAAAGAATATGATTGAGATGAAACCCTCCCCCACTTTTCTTTAAACTCTTGAAGAAGATGACTAAGATGAAACCCTCCCCTTTCTTTTCAAAACCCTAGATGACCTAGAAATCGGTGCATGTAAAGATATAAAGATTGACGAAGTGGGGCATGCCAAAATACGATGGAATAAGGGGATATAGAGGATTTTGCATCAATAAAATTGACAATAAGTGCATGGTCGAGAAAATAAAATGAATAAATTGTTTTGGTGGGAAATGAGAATATGGGACAAAACCTTCAAATTTCCAAATCGTGTGTGACCCTTCGATAAACACAATAAGCCAATTTATAAAATGTTAAGAGGGGGTCCATATGCCCCAGGGTTTGAGCATGTGCTTTGGTACCACAAGTGATGCCTACCCAATGTTATAGCTGATTTTACCACTCCAGGTAAATCACACTTTGTATGGCCTTCCCCTGTCTTGCTGTAGACTCCTTAGACCCCATGGACCATTTTTTTACCTTTGATGTTTCCTTGATCATCCCTAAAAACATGTGAAAAATTCTATACGCAACTTTTAATCCCTTAATCGCGTATATACGCGGGTTTGACCTCTAAAACTGCTTACATCGGGATGTGTACAAAATCCAAATCCTTTTGGAGTTTTCCTTGACATGGATCTGACTCACTTGACTCTTGGCCTTCCCTATGCCTTGAGATCGCTCGGATTCGACCTTTCATTACCCCTTTGAAAAACTATATAAGGAACTCTATGGTACATTGAAGACATATGAGAGAGTTGAGAGCAAAGAAACTATAGTCCATTGTTGCCGAAACTTATGCTTGAGTCTGCATCCCTTTCTCCCTTGGAGCACTAGTGTGTTCTTCCAAAGCTTTCCTTTTTCTTGTGATCTTGCTATCGAGACATGGAGGATTGAGGTGGTGGAGGCCCAAGTGGGGGATTCAGTTTCTCCGGTTCGCAGACGTGCCGTCAGAGGTTGTATCTATTGTAATCTCTGATTTATATTAATATAAATATCTTTTCTGTCCAATAATGTGTGTTTGAATGAATATTTTATCCATGGGATTATTTCAAATGCTTATACATTGTTGATTATATATGCTAGAATAGATCTAACACCATGATATATAATATACTTGTATTGTTTACTTGTTGTTGAGGAAGTAATTTATTAATTCAACTAAAGTTGGAAAGCTCAACGGGGATCTACTTCAACCATCCAGAATAAGGTACGAGGTCTGATCCTTTAGTGTTAGACATTTACTTTCTATTGCATATTGGAAAAGATTGATTTCTGGAGTCAAGTTGTCTGTTGTGGTACCCCAAGCCATAGGAATTTCTCTCCGTAACAGAATTGGCGACTTCGCTGGGGACTTCCTAGTAGTTGTCCTTTTGGGGTTGTTCTATTTGCATTCAATAAATTTGAATTGCTCTTTCTCTCTTGTTCCTATGTCAGGTCTGGAGGCATGTTTTCTTGGTAGTTTTTGATTGGTGTGAATTTTGTCTCAACTTGTCTGTTTGCCTTGATTTTATGCACCTTTCTTCATGTATGCGAGTTTTTAACTCACAGTCGCGTATACACGCGGGTTTCTCTGCAATTTCCACGTATACACATGGATTTACTGTGAACAGTCGCGTATGTTAGAATAATCAACCCATAGTATTTACCCACTTAGACATTAATTCATTTATTTTTGTCTTATTTGCCTAGTCCATGAGTCCCACCATGTGCAAGTTGCTAATTGCCTATCCATAGAGGTCAAAATTTCCATTATTGACTCATGGAGTGCTTGGGAAAGCCTTAGGAATCAAATCTGCTTTATTCCTGGCCTCCTAGGCGCCCATTTGCTTTTTTTGCTTTATTCCCTGCTTTTTCAGTGTTTTAAGGGACATAGGAAAGCAAGACTAGGTGAGGTGAATCAGCTTTGTTGCCTCTTCCTCCTCCACTCTTTCCTCCATGCAAAAGCATGTATG
>LPNX010055877.1:181180-224960 GCA_001517045.1 Pseudotsuga menziesii
GTATTCCCTTAGTTTTGCCTTTTAGTGGAATTTAAATGGTTGCTGGGTGAAGTTTGATGATTGCTGAGTCTCCTTTGGCACTGCCTGAGTCTGTTTATACCTCTGTTTCTAGCCAAAGACGTTTTTTTAATGCTAAATATTTTTTTAAGAAGGTTATTGTCATGGCATTTTCAATTTTTTGTTTGGGATTAGTGCATTAGAGTTCTTTTACCTTAGTAATTTTCTTGAGTGCTTTTTGAGTGTGCTTGCAGAGTCTAAGGGTTGTAGAATCATTCTTTTGCTTTTTGTATCTCATTTTAGTTCAAAAAATCCAAAAACATTTGCTTATCATCATGCATTGCATTTTGCATTTTGCATTGTACTTGCACTAGATTTGCTTTGGAGTACTAGTTAGGACTTCATATAGGAAAGCTTGCATTCATCATTTGAAGAAAAAATGTGCATTTCATGTAGTAGCATACCCTGTTTTCATGGACACAATGCATTTGCATTGATTGTTAGGTGTGCATTTTACTTCATGTTGTGTCATAACACCATTAGTTGCACGGTCATATCCCTCTTTTGATTAATAAAGCCAATTAAAATCAACGCTAAATTAAAATGAACTACACTTTTTTATTTTCTAGGGTGCACCAACAAGCTTAGGTTTTAGGGTCTTGGAATAGTTCATTGTGAGTAAATTCTCCAAGACCACTAAACAACAACATGTATGTGTTTTTCCAGGTGAGTGTGTGAAATCCTTGCTATAACGAGTGTTTCTCAGGATCCTCCTCTCAAAAGGGAGTTAAGCACGAGGCAGTGTGAGCGGTTATTGATTGGGATGACCCCTAGTCATAACTGAGTAGCATTGGAGATATTTCCAGGATTGTATTCGTATCTGGGGGCTCTTTCGAGAGTTTTAGTCTTTGCTACCCTGCCCATACGGTCAATCTCTCCTGCGACTATCCGCCTAAGCATTGATTATATTGAGGTGACCTTAGTGGCCTTACCTAGGATATTGAGGGGGTACTTTGCAGGGGTTATTCTCTGGGTGTCTCGGCCAGGTTGGGGTCG
Organism: Pseudotsuga menziesii; assembly: GCA_001517045.1. Lineage (NCBI taxonomy): Eukaryota > Viridiplantae > Streptophyta > Pinopsida > Pinales > Pinaceae > Pseudotsuga > Pseudotsuga menziesii. The sequence continues at coordinate 182,234 of LPNX010055877.1, forward strand.
AAAAACACAGTCGCTTTACGTGTTGAAGTTGAGGGCCACAATAATTGGTTATGTACCTCTGGCTGTTGTGTATGGGAGTCTCAAGCCTCTCGTAGGCGAGGCATACCTGCTTCATTCGGGAGCTCATTTATCCAGCCCTTGTTTGCTTGCATTTGGCTTTAGATTTTATTAGTGATTGCTCTATGCATGATAGCTTGCCTAGGGTTTGTGTAAATAAAGAGTCTTTTTTATTTTTTGAGTCATTGTGGACTAGGGTACGGCTCCGCATCGTTCTCGTCATTTAGCAGGACTTCTGCCTTCTACTTCTCCTCCTCCTTTGGGAGAGAGACCTAGACAGTCCAGGAAGACTATTTCACACATTGATTCACACACCATGGGAGACCATATGGAAAGTATTCCTGAACCACCTTCTCCCATTCGAGTGGATGATGGGGAGTTTACTCCTACCTACGATCCTTCACCCGACTTGGCTGAGTTAGGTCCCGTGATTTCTAATATAGGAACCTTTAATGATAGACCTACTCACTCTAGGGTTGATTCCCCATTGACGCATTACTGGTATGGAATGCCGCGGGATGCCGAGACTCATTTTGAACCCGCAAGCACTAGCTATGGTAGTTATGGTATGTCTAGTTTTCACACACATGATTTGGCATTTCATGCCAAATCTGAGTTCTATCCTAACACTATGCCTGGGGGCACTCTCATTCCTTACCATGCAGAGAGGTTTGGGAGCACTAGTCACATTGCACCTTCTATCCCAGTGGTGTAAGTTACATCACATATTCCTCCTAGGTCTAGGGTTAGTGATCCTATTAGGATACCAGACCCGAGATGGGTGACAATAGGGAATAGTACGTACATTATTACTCAGGTCCCTCATTCCTCTATCCCTACTTCTTCAAATGTTCACCCTCCACCTTATTCATGTGGTCCTTCAGGTCGAAACGTTGCTACAAGTCATGTCCGTACTGCAATTACTAGACTAGTTGTGTCTTAGCTTCATGTACTGCCCGTTGTTTCGGGAGGTCATCCTCATACTTAGGAGGTCACATCCCTACTTCTGGAATGTATATTCCTACTTCCAGAATGTATGTTCCTACTTGCGGAGTGTCCCATGGGACATCGCATGTGATGACTTATGGACCCTATTATGGGATGCATTATGGACAGGGTTCTTCACCTTATGGGGGCGGGTATCAACAATTAGCTTACTCTCCTAATTACGGCTTCGTAGCTCCTAATAGTTAAGGTCCACCAAACTATGGTTCTTCCACGCCACCCTATACTGGTCATATGGGAGGAGGGCACTATGGCCAAGGCCATGGTGGTAATTAGACCTATATGAATTAGGGAGCGTTCGATTGGCCTCATCATCCTAGGCTCTCTTTCCTCGTGACGCTTAATCTTCCTGACTTGTCAAGATTGATGAATGATCCTGTAGCTCATGACCCATCTTGGTCAGCTGTCCCTACTAAGCTTCCCTCGGACATACCTAATTTCGAGGGAAAACCGGGAGAGGATCCGAGCGAACACATTACTACTTTTCACCTATGGTGCTCTTTGAATTACTTACATTAGGACTCCATCCATTTACGGCTATTTCAATGCACCCTTACAGGGTCTGCCACAAAATGGTATATAGAGCTACCTAGGGGAGCATTTGCTTTGTTCGATGACCTTGCGATGACTTTTCTTAACCACTTCCAGCTACCAGTGCGTTATGACGTTGGTACCGAACTCTTGTCAACATTTTGGCAGGATAAAGCCACACATATATCGGATCATATTCAAGAGTGGCGTAGAAGGAAGAGGTTAATTAAAGATTTTATACCATCGGTGTTCCTCCTTGAATGGTTCCTCAAGTCGTTATTTCCATATATAGTGAAGGATGTTTCTACATTCGGAGTGCAGAATGAGGAATAAGTGATTTTTAGGGCACAGGAACTGGACTTGATCTATGCTCAGTCTGGTTTGTTATATGAGATTATTCCCAATGCTCCACGTTCCAGTTTCGACCCCAAAGTCAAACCTGGACCACATGCTGATGGCATTGTAGGTTGTGCGAGTGCGAAACCTATGGATTTGGTTGCAAAACAAGTTAGTCAATTGTCAATAAACCAATCTACTTCGGGACAAGCTACGGCTTCATCTCAACCTACCCAAACGGCGTGTACTTTCAGTGCAATCGTCGGACTAGAAGGGTAACCAGCAGCCTAGATGGAATAGAAAAAAGGGTAAAAATAATCATAAGGGTGGGAATAAGAATGAGAATGCTAATAGTAATGACAAGAATGGCTGTAATGCTAGGGGGGACAAGCAAGCTAAACGTAAGGTTAGGTTCCCTTGTAAGTTATGTAAGGACAATCACCTCACTTACTTGTGGCCTTGTATTGAGGAATCCTTGAGGTTCTTGCCATAGGGCCCAGCTGTGCTAACTAACCCTTTACCGCACAATCAAAATATGAACTCGAGGTCCCATGACCAGTCTGGTGGTGATCAGGATCCATCGGAGGGTAGTGGTCATGGTTGCATTAACATGGTACGTGTTGCGAAAGTTGTGACCCGTGCGAAAGATTATAGTTCGTCACAACCTAGCCCAGGCAAAGAGCCTAACCCACCAGGGTCCCCTTTGCATATTGAGAAACCTATGGATAAACCTGAGACTGCACCTCGTATTCCTAAGGGAGTCCTTAAGCATTCAGGGCATAATCCAAATGCCCGACCTGTCCAGAACTATTCAATTGTCGAGGACTTGGGCCACACTCCTTGTGCGATGTCTGCATTAGAAGTGCTTCAAAGTTGTCCTTTGCAAAGGAAGGTGTTGTTTTCTACCCTTGGTGTGAACGACGATGATTCTTCCTCCGTGATTAAATTTGAAACTGCAGGACTTCAACCTCGCTTTCCCTACTATGTGTCTATTTTCATTCACATAGAATGTCGTAATATGACTGTCAAGCGCACTGTGATTGATGAAGGCGTTGCCGCTTCTGTGATGTCTTTACCATGTTGGAAGGGTTTGGGTTCCCTTGAGCTATCTAAATCAGCGACCATGTTAACTGCGTTCGATGGGAGATCATTTAGGCCGCATAGCATCCTTCCTTCCCTTAAAGTTCATTTAGGAGGGAAGATAGTTGCGATAGAGGTCGAGGTGGTTGATGCGCCCCTTGACTACAATCTCTTGCTGGGTAGGAACTGGATGTATAGTATGCAAGCCATTTCTTGTTCCCTGTTCTGCGTTGTATTCTTTCCACATAACGGGAAGATCGTAACGATTGATCAAACAACATTTAAGAATCCGTCTGTTACCGCATCTTCGGGAGCTTCGATCCCGATCGTTGAACACTCTCAGACGACAACTGGGAGTGTGGGTGTAGGCATGTATCCATCCCTCATGGGAAGCTTTAGTTGTTCTGCACCGATCCTTATGATAGGGTCTAGTTCCGATGAGGTTTTGACATCTATGAGATCGATGTCTTTTCACATGATTCATATGGAATATCCTTGGATTCTTCCTATGCCGAGTACTCTGAGTGAGCCCATCCTGATGGACATTTTGTTGCCTGCAACTATGATAGCTTATCAAGCTAATGTCAAGTACGTTGCAGAGCCTAGTCCTTCCTCTTTGCGGACAGAGGAGGAGGACCCTTATGTGCTACCAGCATGGGCAGTGCAGTCTTCTCACGCACATGACTGCCTTGATATGGTTTTCCCTTCAGATGAAGCAATTATTGAGGCTATGTCAGGAGTTGAGCTACCATGGGAGGAACTCCATCATAGATCGTACTTTCTTCCCAAGCTTAACTACTTGGAACGTGAGGAGTTTAGGGCAGTTCTTAGTCAGAGAGTTGGTAGTCCTATGGTTCCATTAAGCTCTCTTGGTTCGATGGCTGATGGAAACATGGCGAACATATCTTCAATGATTCCTATCAGTATCTCTCACGATATTGGCATGATAGAGAATGTCTATATTGGGGTGGAATGTTCCCATGCTGAGATTCTAGAATACACTGAGTTATTTAAGGAATTCCATGATATTTTTGCTTGGTCTTACGATGAGATGCTAGGTATTGACCCTCGTATTGTTGAGCACGAGATTAAGACTTACCCCAATGCTAAGCCTGTTCGACAATGTTTGCGTGTGGTGAATCCTAGGAAAGCACCCGCGATTAAGGCAGAGATAGAGAAGCTGTTGAAAGCCGATTTCATCAATCCCATTCCCTTGACAGACTGGGTTTCAAACCTCGTTTCAGTGGATAAGAAGCAGGGAGCGATTTGAATATGTACTGATTTCCACAATTTGAATCGTGCCTTTCCTAAGGACAATTTCCCCACACCATTTATTGATCAGTTTTTGGATGAGTGTGTGGGTAGCGAGGTTTTTTCCTTCATGGACGGATTTTCTGGATATCATCAGATATATATTAAACCTAAGGACCAACATAAGACTACATTTATTTGTCGTTGGGGAACGTTTGCATATCAGAAAATGCCTTTCGGCCTTAAAAATGCCGGAGCTACATTTCAACGGGCAATGACCTTGATCTTCCACAATCTCAAGTCAATTATTGAATTATTTTTGGATGACCTTGCTGCTCATTCTCATTTGAGAATGCATCATCCCTATCACTTGAGATTGGTATTCGAAAGATGCCGGCACTATTCGGTTAGATTAAATCCTCATAAGTGCATCTTTTGTGTGAAGTCAGGTCATTTGTTAGGATTCATCATTTCTAAAGAGGGTATAAGAGTCAACCCTTTGAAGGTTAAGGAAATACTTCAGTTGTCTCCCCCGAAGAATATTCATCATCTTCAATGTTTGCAAGGCATGGAAAACTTCTTACGAATATTTGTTGTCAACTTTGCCAATTTGACTAGAGGCTTCATGCATCTATTGAAGGACACCCCCTTTTATTGGGATGAGTGAGCCCAGGAGTCCTTTGATGCACTCAAGCGAGCCCTAGTATCGGCCCCAGTGATTAGTCCCCCAGACTATAGCCGTGATTTCCTACTTTATGTGGCCGCGTCCATGGAGACGATTGGTATGGTTTTGGTTCAAGAGGATGAGGAGCTCTAGGAGGATGTCATATATTATCTGAGCTGGAACCTTCTTGATGCAACAATTCATTATTCTCATGTCGAGAAGCTTGCTTTAGCTACCGTACATGCAGTTCAACGGTTGAGACATTATATTCTCCTTCGCTAGACCTTGGTTGTATCCCATGTCAATCCATTTCAATTCGTCCTCACCCGAAGGATGATTGGGGGAAAATATAATAAATGGAATGTCATTCTACAAGAATTCAATCTCGAGTTTGTTTCGGCAAAATCGAAGAAGTATTTAATTTTTGCGGAGCTTATATCAGATTTCCATAGCGAGGTTGAGGAGTTGGTTTGTGAAGATACGTCTGTTAACAAACACATCTTCTTAATCTCAACTTTAGACCCATGGTATGGGGATATCATAATATATTTACAAACATTGAAGACCCCTACTCACCTCTTACGAGATGAACGATGACGATTACGTCACGTCTCTAAGAACTACCTCATAGTGGATAACAATTTGTACCGCCGTGGAGTAGATTTCATTTTACGATGTTGTTTAACTCATGAAGAGGCTGAGGTAGTGTTGAATGATTTCCATGGAGGGGCGTGTGGTGGTCATTTATCTGGGATTTATACAGCTCAAAAGATCTTAAGAGCGGGTTATTTCTGGTCGTCGATCTTCAAGGATTGTGTTGATGTGGTCAAGAGATGCCACACTTGCCAGGTGTTCACACGTAATATGAGCTCAAAACCTACCCCGTTACATCCCATTATCACCACCGGTCCCTTTAGTAAGTGGGGGCTCTATTTTATGGATTGCAACCCAGCTTCAGCTGGGGGGCACCATCATATTATAGTGGCTGTTGATTACTTCACGAAATGGGCTGAGGCTATGCCTACAGTAAAATCTGACGGTGAGAAAGCCGCTCACTTCATATTTAACCAAATTATTATTCGGTTTGGGATTCTAAAAGAGCTTGTCACTGACCATGGCTTGCACTTTCAGAACCGTATGATGGAAGAGTTGGCATTAAAGTTAGGGTATAAGCAATAGCATTCTTCTTCTTACTACCCTCAAGCGAATGGACAAGTAGAAGCAGTGAATAATTGGCACATCATGTTATATCCTACTTTGTGGGCATATCGAATCGCTGTTAAGACTGGCACTGGTTTTTCTCCATATCAACTTGTACATGGAGTGGAGTCGATATTGTCGGTTGAATGTGAGATTCCTTCTTTGAAGCTAGTCGTAGAACTCTTACCAGACACTTCACCATTGGAGGAGCGTTTGGTCCACCTTGAGCAACTTGATGAGCAGCGTTGGGATGCCTTGGTGGCTCTAGAAGTCAATAAATGTCGCATAAAGGTCCGGTATGATAAGTCTGTCCATCCAAGGAGGTTTAGTGAGGGAGACTTGGTCCTTTTGTGGGATCAACCGAAAGAACCCTTGGGGGCAGGGAAATTTAATCCTATGTGGCGGGGTCCTTACGTGGTCAAACGTGTGTTAGAGAAGGGTGCTTATGAGTTAGTGGATTACGAAGGAACAGCCTTGGCGGAGCCTAGAAATGGGCTCTATCTCAAGAAGTACTATGCATGATTTTAAGCCAAGGCTGCTTATTGTATATTAGTGTATAGTTTTGCATAGTTAGATCTTTTTCTTATCGTGATCAGGTTTGTGATTAGTTTCCATTTCTTTTGGCAGATGTCAATGGAATCTTCCACCTACATAGGATTCACGAATGGTGCGAGCCATCACACTCAACACTCAGCCTCTATTGCTTGGGTGATTTATACTCCTATGGGTCAGGTACTGTCTTTAGGAGGCGTATGTATGTGGCCATCTTCCAACAATGTTGCTGAATATAGTATTGTTATTGAGCTTCTATGGGATGCCATTTCACATGGAATCCTCTCTCTTGAGGTACGTCTTGATTTGGAGTTAGTAGTGTCATAGCTTTACGGTTTGTACCATGTTAGAGATCCGACGTTATTAAGAAGATTCTTACGTGTGATATTTTTAGAATGGCAATTTGATAATATAACATATATACACATTCCAAGAATAAATAATCAAGTTGCTGACTCATATGCTAACTAAGTGTTAGATTGGCATTTGTTTCATTCATAGTAAATTCGTCACAAGCACAATTTTTACACATGTAAATAAATAAACCGATCACCATAAAAAAATTTATATAAAAGCCAAAATGTGATAATACATAGTGTTATGATACAAAATTGGGGCTCTCAAACAACCAGCATATAATACATGGTAGTACAAAATGTATACACTCCTAGGTGTCTAATCCTATGGAGGAGGAGGAGGGTTGTGATCATGGAAGGTCACTATGGCTCTAGCTAGCTGTCGAAACAATCGCACCCATGCTCATGGTACACCCAGCACCTGGCGCTGCATATCCTTAGGCAAGTCCTTGACTTGCGCCATGGGAACCCTATGTGTCATCTTGACGAAATTGGTATGAATGCTCTGGAGTGTTCGCTCCGCATCCACACCCATGATATCATCTCCTCTTCCCCTCCGTCTATGACGAGGGAAGCCTTTTGGCCACCTTGGTCCCACATCTGCACACAAATGGTAGATGTCATTAGGTATTGTCACACAAAAATATGTCTTTTTGATTCCATATAATCAGGAAAACACAAAAAAATTAAATAACTCAAAATTTTTTAAAAAAAGAGAGGGTCGAGATTCATTACCTATATCGCCATATGCCGATCCTGGTGGTAGCGGCATGTTCAAGTCCCCCGGGAAATCTATCCCTGCCTAGGGGTAGTCATCGATGTCAACTATCTGCAGTCACCACCATGGAAAAAAATCAGCTGGATAGGGGTTGGCCACCCTACCACCCCCCAGTTTGCACATCGCATCTGCCCAACGCCGTTGGGATGGATCTCGAACCCCATGAAGAGGAACATCTACTCTGGGGCTCAATCCTAGAACACGCTCGAAGAAAAACGTGGTCAGTATACCGCTAAACCCGAAGTTCCACACTTTTCTTGCCTTACACTCACTGAGCTGATGTTTCATGTTGCTCAGTAGTGTAGTGCTCTAGTCATAAATCGTGGGTCTCATGCACTCCACTGCATAGAACATTAGAGGCCGCAAGGCCTGGTGGAGCGATGCCAAGCCTGCTATCCTGCCCAATGTCAATAATATGGCCTTTAGGCTCAGCACCTGTATAGCGTTGGTAGGGACCTGACTCCCCACCTTCTTTGTGTCTGGATGGCAGTACACTGCAATGTACTCGTCGATAGTCAGGCCACCTCCTGGCCCACCACGGGAACGAAGGTTCACCACTTCCCCTCCTTTAGAAATCCCAGTAATGAAGTATATGTCCTCCACCTCTATAGTGAGGGACATCCCATCTATCTGAAAGGACTCCGATTCTAGATCCCAATAATCCACCAGCATCTGTAATAGTCCTGGTTTGGCCCTCAAACCACCAAGACACCAAAACTTGTAGAGTCCACATGCACATAGAGCTTGTTGAGCCATTAGATCGGCCCTTACTGCTTCCTCTACCTCACCATGTTCACGCTCTCTCAACTCTAGGACCATCCTGCACAAGAAATTGCAAATTTTCCCCTTATATTATTGAAAAAACCTTATGCACGGCCTCATACATGACTGTTTTCAAAATAACTGCGTATGTACGCGGGTTTGAGGGAATTTTCCGCGTATATCGATCCCTATACACGGAAAAACCCTCAATTTCTGAGTGGGACACAGCGCCCATTTTAGTTTGGCCTAGAAAGCTTAATTGACCATTGAATTTCATAAAAATTGCATCAAAATGAAAGAGAAGAGCATGGGTAAATACCTTGAAGAAACGGTAGTGGATTCCGCCGGCTGGATCTCCTGGAATTCGCTGTGGAAAATTTGAGCTCAAATGGGTAAAAGTTTCAAATGTTTTATAATATTTTGAATTGTTTTCTATTTATAGAAAATGTTTCAAATATTTGAAATTTTTTACCCCCTTTCCTATAGTTTCGACATTTTCTAACCATTTTGGACCGTTTTTGACATAATTCATGATGTAGAGGACCTTTTTCAGTGCCGTTTTAGCCATCGGATTGACCCGTTCGTGCTGATATCAGGTATCATGTATAAACTAGCATATAGGTTAGGTTTCATCATTGTTTGAATTTTACATGACCTTATGACCATTTCATTATGACCTTAGGTACGAACCCACTCTATTATGTCACAGAACCTTCTTGCTGCTTTAGAAGTGGCATGATATGAGTGGTAGAGCTTCACCTTACATGGGTACCCTAGTTAGCGCCTTATTTTCATTTGGTGCCCATGCTGACGTTTTCTCCTTTAGGGTGTGGGAGTCCGTTGTATAGTACTTCGATGACATTTCACAAGAGCCTCATACTCCTCTTGATCTTTTGCTGGCCTATTTCCCTTAGGACTCCCTCATATCAAGTTGTGAATGCATTATCATGAGCTTTGCTTTCCTTTTTGAGCTTTATGCCGGCTCCCCTGACATTGCATTTCAGCCATATAGCCCAAGCTTGTCTCATGTCTAGCCATGCAGAGCCATTTTCTATATCCTTCGTAGCTTGTTTCCCTTTTTACCAAGAGGGGATTTTCCCTTGAGTGTCGATATCCTACACATGTATCCTTGCATTGAGCATAGGTATGTTCAACTGCTTGGAACTGGTTTGTTTTCCCTTATGACACTCGTCTCCTCCTAGTCTGTAACTATAAAGCAATTTTATTCTTTTTCAAGCTTTTTAAATAACTGAAAAAGTCCAAAAAAATAAAAAAAATAAAAATCCGGACAAGGAAAGATGTTATCTTTGGCAACTGTCGAGTCATGTCACCTTCTAACAGAGCACTGTATATCACATCCATTGGACGGGTTATAGTTTGACTATAGGAGCTATACTCATTTATCTGAGTTTATCTCCATCGACTGGTTAAGATTCCAGCCCCTATGGAGCCTCTTTCGATGCCTCCTGTGTCACAGATATGTCCCAGTTTGTATATCGAGTCTATGCTACCTTCATTTAGTCACCATACAACATTATGATCTTGTTCGAAGGATGTTGAAGCCTGAGTTGGCCATTCCTCAGTTATCTTGGCTTTGCATGTCGGCCATTCCTGGTAGAGTTATTGGTTTGTGCACCTTATGATCGAGTTCTTCCACATTATACAACTTTTTTGAGTACCTCGTGTTGGATGATGGGGGATACCTTAATTCTCTCCTTCCAGCGTATTTCATCCCATCGAATTTAGATCATTTATTCTGGGATTGGAGTCTAGAGTCATTTTGAGTTCCTTGAGACTTATAGTCATCAGTGGTAGGTTCTCTCGCCATCGATAGTCTTTGAGAATACGTCAATGTCCCCTGATCGATGGATCCTCTCAAGTGTTAGACCTCAACACATTTATTCACACTTGTTAGTTTGCACTCTAGTACCTTTATTCCCATTTTCATTATCGGTGGGTGATCTCGTGTCTGTTAACGGTATACATCAATGACCGGTAATCAAACGATGGACTACTATGTTCAATCTCGACACCTCTATTCGCATAGTAGGACATGTACTCATAGTGGTGTGTGTAGAAGACCTTCCAGATTAGTAGCATCTCTTATATGCTACCTCCTTGATCGTGCCATTGTTCATGAGATTTCAGCTCTCGTGACTTGATTCCAGTATATGTCAGACATTTCCAGCCATTATGGAGATCTTGATTTGCTATATATCTTCAGCCATTTTGGAGATCATGTTCCTTTGTATATCTTCATCATGGAGATTCTGATCTATGTATATTGTACATGGCGATGACCACTTATGTGACATCTTGTATCATGCCTATTCATGGCCATTGTACTCTTATGTATCTGGGACTGCTATATGTATTTGCAGTTATGCGCAGAGTTGTATTATTGTACTATGCTGATTGGGTGGCTGGTCTTCCATTTGGGATCCTTGATCACTCCACTTCTAGGATGGACTTATAATGTATTTCAGCCATCATATGACCCCTCTTAGCCTCACACATTAGGGGGCATCCGTTATAGCTTATTTTACCACTCCAGGAAAATCACACTTTGTATGGCCTTCCCCTATCCCACTGTAGACTCCTTAGACCCCGTGGACCATTTTTTGTCCTTTGATGTTTCCTTGATCATCCCTAAAAACATGTGAAAAATTATATACGCGACTTTTAATCCCTTAATCACGTATATACGTGGGTTTGACCCCTAAAACCACGTACATCGGGATGTGTACAAAATACAGATCCTTTTGGAGTTTTCCTTGACATGGATCCAACTCACTTGACTCCTAGCCTTCCCTATGCCTTGAGATCACTCAGATTCGACCTTTCATTACCCCTTTGAAAAACTATATAAGAAACTCTATGGTACATTGAAGGCATATGAGAGAGTTGAGAGCAAAGAAACTATAGTCCATTGTTGCCGGAACTTATGCTTGAGATACATCCCTTTGTCCCTTGGAGCACTAGTGTGTTCTTCCCAAGCTTGCCTTTTGCTTGTGATCTTGCTATCGAGAGATGGAGGATTGAGGTGGTGGAGGCCCAAGTGGGGGATTCAGTTTCTCCGGTTCATAGACATGCCGTCAGAGGTTGTATCTATTGTAATCTCTAATTTATATTAATAGAAATATCTTTTCCTATCCAATAATGTGTGTTTGAATGAATATTTTATCCATGGGATTATTTCAAATTCTTATACATTGTTGATTATATATGCTAGAATAGATCTAACACCATGATATATAGTATGCTTGTATTGTTTACTTGTTGTTGAGGAAGTAATTTATCAATTCAAGCTAAAGTTGGAAAGCTCAACGGGGATCTACTTCAACCGTCCGGAATAAGGTACGAGGTCTGATCCTTTAGTGTTAGACATTTACTTTCTATTGCATATTGGAAAAGATTGATTTCTGGAGTCAAGCTATCTGTTGTGGTACCCCAAGCCATAGGAATTTCTCTCCGTAACACCCAACTCAAGCTAAGATATAGAATTAAATTTCTAGAAATACCATGAAACACAATTTGTAATTAATTAATGATTTAAATCACTAGAAGCATCTATTTTACCACAAGAACTAAGTTACATTAACATTCATAAAGAATCAAGTAGATAATAATTGAATTAACTGAAATAAATGGGAGTAAGGCATACCTATAATGAAGTGGATCTTGAATGATACTTACCACAATGGGGTCATTAGTTCAACAACGAGCAACATTGTGTGGGGGAGAACCCTACACCTAACCTACCCCTTAGTTAGATATTGAGACATCATGCATCCTCAATCAGTAAAACTATTCTAGAACAAATTATCCTTCCTACTTCCCTCATAACCAACTAAGTTAACTAAATCATAACTCTCCTTCCCCTTAATGCACTAGTAAATTTGAACCCAAAATATGAAGGAATATTTGTCTGAATTTTGATAAGATTCTGCTAACATCTGACAAGGTTGACTATTTTTAAATGTTGGATGTCTTGAGTCGGATCCAACGACCCGAACAATACATTGCAAATACGACCACAATTACTCACATGCCCGATAGGTAAATATAATGGTAATCCAATCTCTAACACATATCTCGTTGATGAACTGAGTCATATATCATCGATTAACCGACTTACATCTCTAGGACCATCATCATAAATGAGATGAAACCTTGGTTGATTAACTAACAATATAATCCAACCATGTTGTCGGTTAACCAACATAAGTTTCATTGATTAACCGACTTATGTGTCTAGGACCGTTGCCAAAAATAAGATGTAATACTAGTCTATTAATTGATAATATAATCCCACCATGTTGTCGGTTAACTAACATCAGTTTCCATGAATGACGTCGAATAACAAACGTCTAGTTGTCAGAAATGCGACGAACATATCGACACAAAACTGGAAAATATTCGACGTCTTTGTCGTCGGTTGTATGGAATCCTTGTCGGATATATTAATTTTATGTTGGAAATGCGATGATTGTATGTAATTAAAAACAAATTCTATGCCCATATTGGAATGCAGACCCATGTTTGATAAGATCTCATGAAAACTGATACTTTGTATAAAACATGTGTGAGTGTATATTTCAATATGGGCATGGAATTAACCATTATAATTTGTTGGAAATCAATACCTCCATCTACATTCTAACACACATGTTGTTCAATCTCATTTCAATGTATCGTTAAACATCAACATTGACATAAACTAGTTGGTATAGAAGCTAGGAACTACAGTAAAGAAATAAAGATCACTGACCCACTCTATAGTTCTTTTAAGGAAAACATGAGGATGACATGATGAGAGATATAATAGCAATTTAAAATTACTAGAGATATTGTTTATAATTACGATAAGTAAACATAATTGGTCATGTTTTGAAACCAAACAAAATATAACTTTTGGACCTTCTAAAAAATAATGTTTACTTATCACCAATTATATAATGAAACTGTCCTGAAGTGAAAGGCATCATTTGCTATGTAAAAAAGGTCTACAGTTCCCTTCTTAGAGACAATGGAAAGTATTTATTGTTCTAACCATAATGAAACACATACAACATCATATAGAACTAACCATATTTTATCTCTAATGCCATTGATTTTCCTCAAACCCTTATTATTTGTTGAACATAACAGAACATGTCCATCACCAAAAACCACCACTAGAAGTCTTAGTGCAAGAGAAAGTTCAAGGTATGAGATGCTAGGGAAGCTAGCGACGTTGTTTTCAATACTATATCTTGTATTTTTTGAAGTTAATCTAGAGTGAACTGAAGATCCATTATCCAAGGAGTAAACATCACCTTGTGCAGAGACAAGATCTTGAAGAAGATAAGAATCCCCTATAAATTGGATAAAAATACTCAAAATGAAAAGGAAACACATGGACAAAAAATTCATAACATCAAACCTATATATTATATGTGGCAATAAAAGGCAAATCTATGGTCAATGACGAATCAAAAGTATTAACTAGAAATAGTTTATATCAATATATAAAAAGTAAAATCTATGGCATCTTTTACTAGAAACTATATATGATATACCTCGCCATTCCATGTTAAAAGATGGATAAATCCATTTGAAAGGCCCAAATGAATATGCTTGTTGTCACTGACAAAATTGCTTGTGCAACATCCAAAGATAATAAATAAATGTTTATCACCAAGTTCTACATGAATATTGCAAACAAGAAAAATGTGTATAAATGAGTGTGTTGCAGATAATTTACACCTCAAAAAGATGGGAAGAGAGATTCATACATTGTGACATTCTCACCAACAAAAGGTTCCTTCTTAATTGAAATCTACTTAATATTTATAAGGGATAAACCAAAAACCTGTTTCCCTTCAAGGAATAGTAGTTGTTCAGGAGACACAACTTTGTAAATTTGGAAGAAATAGTATGATTTCTGTAGATAAATGAACATAATTTAGCCATGTCAAGCCACTCCATATGAAATACCTTCAATTTTAAAAAATGTTAAAGTTTTGGTTAGGTTAAGGTTTGATATGCATAAAATCAAAATTTTTATACTTTCATGCATGAGACAGAATTGAAGCAAAGCTAGATTCAAAACAGTACATTGTAATAAATTTAAAACATAATTTTCATCTCTTTCAACTTTAACGCTCCAATGTTCACTGTGTTAAAGTTGGTCATTGAGATGATTTACCAATTTCCATGTACAAAACATAAACAATAACAATATTATAATGGAGTTAAACAAATAGGAATGTACAAGAAATAAAGCAGTAATAACAATACTAGGAAAATAGTTAACAAAGAACAGTAATAATGCTGGTGTAATACTGTTTTGAATCACCCTTATACTCATATACTTTTAGGTTCATATCTTTTCACTGAAAGGACAAGAAACCAATGGAACAGATGAAATACCTTGAGATAGAAAGGGTTAGGAATAAGGTTATGCACACAGAATAGTAGTCAATATGACTTAGGACGTTGTTCCCTAAATCTTGTCTGTATTTTGGATTTCCATCATTTTCTTTTTCCAAAAAGAAATAATTATATTCTATATTTCAAAGTTTGAAATAAAGTAAGACATTCATATAGTCCTAGGTGGACTCACAAGCAAGGAGTCTATAGTTGATCCTTAACATAGTGAAAAAATAAATAGTGATATGTATTTAAAAACTAAAAGGAAGCACCCTTCAAAGGAAAAGACACACAAGTTTGGTTGTTCTAAAATCAACATGTAATAATTCATATGAATCAATTCTTATAAAAGGCCTAAGATAGTAATTGATCTTTGAAATATGTTGGTATAATCACTAAAGCACTGACAAGCATCTCAGGTACTAATGTTTCAATACTTTAGTCAATTTCATGAAACCACATTTTGGAAGAATAATAACTTCATGCTTGGAGATTGTTTGGAAAAACTAATCATATGGTTAGATGCACACATCAACATTCTAGAGTCCTATATCCTCAGAATAAATCAATCCTTCAAATAGAGAGGATGGCATGCATTTTCCTGAGGCCAGTTAGCCAATTTTAGTAGCATATTTTATACTTAGTCAAATTGTGCCATCTCCAGGGTGGATATATTACTTAGTCAAATTGTGCCATCTCCAGGGTGGATATTTTACTTTACCAAATAATAAAACAATGATACCAAATGATGTAATACACCTAAATTATCACAAAAAAATTGGTTTCGCCTTCATATTCAATATCCTTTGACCTAGGCATGCATTTACTGAACTGAGCAAAACATCTTGAAACCCCATCTTGGAAGACCTACAACTTTGTCTTCAAGCACTCTTTTGGAAAACTGAGACCATGGTCAGGAAAACACTTCAAAAAGATATAGCCTAATATTCACATATATTTTTTTATAATTAACCTATGAGATATGGTGGGTATTTTCTTAGGGAAACTTAGACTAATTTTCCAATACTTTAGTCAAGTTCCTGAAACCCCATTTTGGAAGACCTATAACTTCACCCTTAGAGACTGTTTGGACAAACTAATAATATGGTTAGATGCAAAGATCAACATTATAGAGTCCAATATCCTCAGAATAAATGGAATTCCAAGCCACATGCAAACATATGTGGAGGAAAGTGACCACTGCCACCTTAGTCACGTCTTCTAGATGCTTTGGAAGCCTAAGCATCCTAGGGGAGAGCCTAATGACGATATTTGCAAAAGACACTAAAAAACATAAATATATCTTGCATATGTGTATAACTGAGTGACCAATTCCTAATGGAGTTGATAAGATGGTATGAATATGGAAAGTACATTCACCACAAGTAAGCCAATAAAGGAACCTATTAGTTCCAATGTACAAATAATAGGGATGAGATGAATACAATATGAGTATTAACAAAGTATGAGTATTTTATCACCACCAAATCACTTACAATTCACATGTACAATAGTATGACCAATATATATATCAGCAGTAAGTTGTAAAAACATTGCAACCAGCCTTATATCGATGATTACCCACACTACTTTTCAATGACCAAATAGTTTGACAACATCAATGATTACACCATAGGATCATGCATGCATTTACTATGTTTTGTGTGTATTTACATGAACACTATGGGAATTTTCCCTAATGGTGTGTGCATTTACATGAATAATGTGGGAATTTACAATAAACAGGGAATTTGCCACCAAATACTGAATTGTGCATACATTTAACACTAAATATTGGGTTGTTCCTGCATTTAACATACACTATGCGATCATTTATAATGGGTAGATAATCATGAATGACATGCAAATATTACCAAATCACTTATAGTGCACATGTATACCAACATTATCAACAATATATCAGTTTTGTTTCAATAGGGTTTGTTCACTGAATGAGGTCATGAAATAATGTATTTGCAATAGTACAACAATGAACACCACATGCTTTATATAAATTGCATGAGATAGGTTAGTACAAAATGGACACAATTCCAATATTTCAGAGTTTTAATGATAGCATAGTATTCTTTAAAGTGTTAGCATTTAATCCTTGAATCCTATATGCTGGCGGTCATCATTGAAGTGGCTTAAGGAAATGCCCTCCTAGAAAATAAAAATACCCACAGTCTCACCCAACACGCTCGAACATGGAGGAGAGAAATGTCCTCAAATGGAGTAGATAAATTCCTGTAATTGGAGAGGAGAAATGCCCACGCTTGACAAGATATTATGCGTGCAATAAGCCTAAAGAAAGATTCCCACAAGCCTAAGGAAAATCCCCGTAGACCTAAGGAAAATTATGATAGGCCTAATGAAAATTCCTGTAGGCCTAAGGAAGGATGCCCGCAGGCCTAAGGAAAATTCTTTTAGGTGTAGAGAAAATTCCTGCAGACCTAAGGAAGGATTCCTGCATGCCTAAGCAAAATGCCTGCAGGCCTAAGGAAAGATGTCCGCAGGCCCAAGGAAAGATGTCCCCAGGCCTAAGGAAAAATTCTCGTAGGCCTAAGGAAAGACGGCCGTAGGCATTGGAGAAAATGACCATATAAAATGCCCGCAGATCACTGAATATACCCACACCGTTGAAGTGAATGTGCCTACAATATTGGAATATTTTCATTAACCCTTTGTCATTAATATCAAAGGGGAAGAGTATTTAAAGAGGTGTTTCCATAATTGACAAAGGGGGAGTTTGTTGAGCATGGATGTGATTGATGGCAATCCATTAATGAAAAATAAGTAATTAAGGTTGATGACATGGCAAGAAGGACATGGCAATTTGGGCATTGGAGCCATGATATGTACCTTGGAGCACTAGGTGGAGAAAATGACCCATTATGTGGTCATTTGTTGAAGATGATGTGGCCCATATGTGTGTGGAGCCCTTGAAGTGAGAATGACGCTCTTGAGAAAAATCTAGAGCAGGTGTAATATCATATCTTCAATCTTGGCTTTTGAGCACACACTCCAAAATGAAAATCATGACTTGAATTTATAATCTTAACAATCCTTCTAAAAGGGTCAATCCACTAACCCCTAGTTTTTAGGGTAGTTACCAAACAACATAAAATAATGTTAGGATGAGTTAGGATAGGGTACTAAAGGTCATATGGTCCATAATAGTTAAAAAATAAAATAAAATTCATCATACCAAAGGTACACAAAATAAGGACTCTAGGACCAACTAAAAGATAAAGGACCATAAGTCAACCAAAGGGGTCACAAAAGCCAACCAAAGTGTACCATAAAGGTGGAAAAACAACCCCTTTTACCCATAGGACCAATAATAACAAGGAATTTATCATTTTCTCTCTCAAGGTATATTGTCACATGTGTTCCATATATTTTTTTATCATCACAGTATAAGGAAGAAGACCGAAACAATTTATTCCTACTACATACTTGATTTTGGTTAAAATCACTTCTACTTTCATGGGTGTGGAACTATACATGAGTTGTGAGATTCAGAGTAACATGAACATAGTCTAGAATTAAATACATAACATGAACATAATATGGCATGAAATACATAACATGAACATAATCTAGAATGAAATTGGAAACAACATACCTCCCCTCATCACAACCCAACCATTGTTAAGTTTGTGTAGTACCTCTAGTTCGAAATCATTCAACCTCCATAAATATATAGAAAATAAATACAATCCATATGTGTACCATTATCTAATAGTATAATATACATTTTTATGAGAATTCCAACATACATTTACAATGCTTCCCATCACCTTTTGAGCCTTCTCTTTGGACTAGCCCCTCATCATCTTGGATTCAAACATGGATTTACTCGATGAGCACAAACTAAAAACTTGACAGAAGAAACTAACACTCATGAATAAGGTCCTCTTTGTTTCAAGAATAATTTATTGGAGACGTCTAATATTAGAGAAAAACTCCCTCGATTTAGAGAAGCAACAACATCGAAATTGACTTTGATGTTGATTTGTTTAATTGAGGGAGGGTTTCTCCAAGATTAAATGAATCAAATAAATTATTATGTACTGAATATGTTCAGCCACATGAAGGAAGAATATCTTATGGCCCCTCCTCCCACTCTCATCACTCTCAATTCCCCACACCCAATGCATATATGTACTAGAAAAAAATATTAAATTTATATGCAAAAATGTGGATTTAATTTATTATAAAAAATAAGAATAGATTATGTTTATTAATTCACTTCTTTATAGGTTCTTTTCTTTTTATAAAATCAACAAGAAACTCATCTACTACAACTTGTCGTTTAGTTCTGATTGCATATACAACTTGTCGTACTGCCTACCTAGTAGAGTACTCGTGACGTGGATGTTGCCGCAAGGGGCCGGGAATTGTTAGAATAATGTAAATATGTCAAATTGATATCTTATGAATTTATAATGAAAATATTTTCATTAAAAAAATATTACATAGGTGTTGTTTACGTGTTGTGGCCACATCATGTACTTTGTGTCCCTGTATAGGCTCATCTTGTATAGTATGAGGCTCTACATTCTCTACAGTTGAAAAATGAAAAAGTACAATTGATATTCACCATTTTCAATGCAACATTTTAAATTGTAGCATATGAATTCATTTATTACCTGTATTTGAAGCATGACCTTCGATAGATTGTCCTCCATCCTCAACATTAGGTGTATCGTTGATTTTCTGCTCAAAATTGAGTCAATATTTTATTGAAAATAATTATAACAAATAGAGTGCACAAGTAATAATTATTAAATAAACTTCATTGATTTTATATACCCATGGGAAAGATGGATCATTGAAAGACTGTGTTTTCCTAGACAATCTTTTTCAGCGTTCAATAACAACTCCAAAGCCATGCTGGAGGCCAAGATTTAAGTCTTCCTTCATGGGCACTTTATTGAATCTATTGGCATGCATATTTGCATAATTCCATGAAATAATCTTTTAAATTTCAATAAAATGAAAAAATAAGTTGCAATTTTTTTTTCTTCTGGATGTAATATTAGTTTTTTTATGCTTAGAATTCATGCTGCCAAATTGGAATAACCAACAGGCCCAAGCTTGTGCTGACAAATTTTTATTGTCTAGCCTTGTTTGCTTTTGATGTGTCTGACATCCTATGAAAATGTTGAAATAAGTTACATTTTTCAGATTTGACCTAAAAATTAATAATAATAAGGTTTATAATTACATTGCTGAAAGTATTGCATACCTTCTCGTGTTTGGCGGTAGCTGTCTTTCTATTCTCAAAGCCCCCTCCTTTCCATCTTATACTTGGGATTTCCCCTCTCTTTCTGAAATCATTGGGGGGTGCTCATACCTAGGGTTTCTTTCTAGATGAAATTAATGACTAAAAAAATGAATAAATCAGGCTATAAACGACTATTTTTGAGTCGACGATTAGTAGTAGCTAATTTCCACTATCTTATAGCTTGACTAACTTAGTTGTATTTCACTTAGTCATTAATAGCTTGACTTATTAGTAATTGATTTATTCATTGGTAGTCAATGATTTATTCATTGATATTCAATGGTTTAGTTATGGATTGAGTCATTGATTGCAACAATTAATGACCAAATATACGACCAAATAAACTACTAGATGATAACATATTAATGACTAAGATAAATACAACTAATATACAGGAAATCAACTACTAATAGTCGTATATATGCAAATTTAGTCATTTTTGTAGTCACAAATTTATGATAGGGCACATAGGAATCGAACCACCAACCTCCTGCCTATAATTAGGCAAGTGCTCTACCATTGAGCTAGCACCCTTTAAGAAGTTGTTATTGCTTGACAATGATGCTATTCAAACAAATTTTGCATCATTCAAGCATGCAAAATAATGATTATCAAGTTACTATAGATCCATAATGGCTTACCCTGTACTAGTCCTTCAAGTCCTTCTTGCACTTAATAAATGAGTTTGCAATATTTGAAGGACTATTACAAGGTAAGCCATTATGTATCTATAGTAACTTGATAATCATTATTTTGTAAGCTTGGATGATGCAAAATGCAAAAATCCCAGAAATTTATAGGAATCACAAGGATGCATCCAATGTTTATGACCATTAAAAAGGGTCATAAGAAATTACATAACATGGAAAAATTAAAATGACTCGAATAAGAATGGATTAATACCCTTGCACCTAAAATTTAACTACAGCAATCATAGAATGTATTATAAAATATACTAAGACAAATATATAAGAGAAACAATACTCGTATTGCAGGAATCATAGAATATAGAAGAAAATACTAAGACAAATATATATGAGAGAAAAGACTCATAGAATAATCCAGAGTAAATTGTTTGTCACCAAACTTCTAGTGCTACATAAATAGGACATATATTGGACAATGAAAAATCTTCAAATGAAAGGATATTTTCACAATCATCCGAGTCCTTAGAAAATACAAATGGTTTTCAAATTACAAAGTTGAAAGATGCATACACGTGGGCTAGACCATAGGGGGCAAAGGGAATTCCAATATTTATCCACTGAAAACATTAGAATGTGAATATAATCATATCAGAATCAGATTGATTTAAATGAAGCATTAGAAATAAATATACACAGATGTATAAAAGTTAACATTTCCAGCTAATATCCCTTACGACATAATACAACACTGATACTAGGGTCCTCTTTCTTGCTCTCACAGGTCAATGATAACAGTATTAGGTAGGTGACCTGTGATAGCAATTGATGCACATAACAACTCTAACCCTATCCACATATGTGCCCTCCTTGATTAATTGGAAAGTAGGGACCATGTGAATTGTTTCCCTATCCATGTCATTCATCTAGCTTGGAAAATGTACCCTCCTTAGGCCCATAATTGCTATTTTCCCTTATGACAAATTTTCTTGGCTTTCCTGGTTTTGTGACTGGAATCCCAAAGGGAAATTGCGCCATCCTTGGGTCCATTGTTGCTATTTTTCCTTATGACAACTTTTCTTGGATTTTTGGTTTTCGTGACTGAAATCCAAAAGGAAACTGCGCCCTCCTTTGTCAATTGTTTCCTCTTTTGTGTTTGACTGTTTTTTCTTAGCTTTTGGCACTTTCCCTTTTTCCTATTAGATTTCTTTTGTCATACAGTTTCTATTTCTCCTCCTTGGCAAGTTGGATTTCCCAATCATTAGAGGAATTTTGGGGTCTAAAATGGGCCTCCTAAGGAAAATAATAAACTAATAGTTAAAATAATAAAATAATAGTTAAAATAATAAAATAATATTAATTAATTTTGGAGGAAGAAAGAAAAAAACTACTTTTTGTGTTTGTATTTTCGACATATCTCCCTGTGTTTTTACTCAAATTTCGATTGGGAGAGCTCGTTGGATGCGGAATTTGATTCCACATCCAACAAGTACCCACATTGCATACTTTTGACGGACCCCGCTACCCCAAAAATAAGAAATACCTGAAAAAATGTGATGATGATGTCATCATCACATTTTTTCAGGTATTTCATGTTTTTGGGGTAGCGGGCTCCATCAAAAGTATGCAGTGTGGGTACTCATTGGATGCGGAATAAAATTCCACATCCAACGAGCTTTCTCGATCGAAATTTGAGTAAAAACACAATGAGATATGTCGAAAATACGAACAAAAAAGTAGTTTTTTTTAATGACAAATATGTCAATTCAACCATTATGGTTGACTTATTTTATTGAAATTCTATTGGTTCTTGAATTCCAACTCACAAAAATTTATTTTGGCACGTTTTCTTATAAGGCCCATTTTAGACCCCAAATTTCCTCTAATGTTCATCTTCCTGACATGGAAATCTTATTTCCACATAATTAATTTGCACAATAATTAATAATGATAATTAATAGAAACCAAGTACATGCTTTAATAATAATTACTTAGCAAAATTTCCCTAAGATAATTAACTACTTCCACTTAGTCCCCCTAGGTGTTTAGCATGGTCCACACTTTTGGAGGTCAAAATATGGGGACATGATAGTCCTCCCCTCCCAAGTCTCTTTGTCCTCAAGTAGAAGCACTTCAGAGTGCTACAAAATTGTCCACCATGTTTCTGCTGCACCACTCTGATTGTAGTAATTTCTCCAATGACTACTTATTTAAATGAAATTGTTCACCTAGTTGAGGTGACCAAGCAAAATTCCTTTATCCCACTACCTTCTTTGCAGGGATCGAAATGCTATTGCTCCTTTTGGAAACCTGTCATTCCCAAGAATACGAGGGTCCCATGGTATTATCTTCCCCTTTCGAAACATCATTAACATCAATTTTTTTTATCATTATAGAAAGTGAAATCCATGATGCAGAGATCATACCACTACAATGAAAATTTAAAACTCCCAATGCAAAATTGGAAACCTTTGATATTTCCCCACCCAACATAAATTTCTTTATGTGCTTGATGCACATCAACACTGAAGCCCACAATTTTGTTGCTGCAATGACATAGGTGTAGGTCCCATATCCAACCACAATGAACATAGGAATTATCCAACAAACAAGAATACCCAAATTTATCACAATAAGATGATGCACCACAATTTTCTCCAAGAGTGTAAGCAGGAAATACAAATAAGTGTCTCCTCATCCAATTAGGGAAAGTACTGACACTCCAACCAATAGGTCCATGTGAACACATCCAATGGATCAACTCTCTACCACTAGTTAAAGGATGAAAGCATATATCCCATTGTGTGTATTTCCTCTATAAAGACCACCTTATGCATGATATTTTTCTCAAAAACTTCTCTTGGCAGTTTGCTTGCTTAGTTTCATTCGACTGATCATGTGCAGAAATTTTTCTATAAGAAGACCCCATGAGTGACATGTAATATTCCACCCAAGCCATATGTTCCTAAATGATATCAAGTGAAACCAATATGTTCCTATGTGGCTATTGGTAGGGTAATGATGCATTCAACAAGTCATCGTGAACACCTATGAGAGCCTCCATATCTTCATTTTACACCAACAAGGAAAATTCCTTCTCCCAATTTTCATTCCCACTTGATGTGGCTGAAATAGAAGTGTGGGTAGAAATTTTAATTATATCTATGCAATAGTTATCCACCCAACGTATTATTTCCTCTTCTTCCTCAATGACTGATCCAACTGAGGTGAGCTCATCTGACTCTTCCATTTAGAAGATATTCTCTCTAGAAAACCACTCTAGTTTTCTCTAGAAAAGGTCAAGTGCTTCGTTCTCATCATGCTTTTCTTCCCAATCCTCAAGAACATGAAAATACACATGCATCTCATGATCCACCATCTCATGAAACTCCTCCATATGATTAAGAATTCAATAAACCTTGTAAATATGGTTGGATGGTGTGTAGGAGGGTAAGTGATATATTCGCAACTTCTAATGAAGTTTCTTTACATCCATATGGGACTCTTGGTGTGCACATTGAGTGTAGGATTCAAGGAATCTTGGGTGGTAAACAATTCTTGTGTGATCTTGCAAAGCTATTCTTCATCCTTCAAGGATGCTCCACACAACAACTCCACAAGCTCAAATAAATTGTCTCTATCAGAAAGAAAATGCATAAAATTACCTTTGGTTCTTGTTATGGCCTTTTGAAACTTCTCCATCTCTTCCATGGAATATTTCTCCTACAAATTCCTATAGATATTTTTCATCAATGCATAGGTTCCATGGAGAGTTTGTAGGGACTATTTGATTTTGCACTAAATCATCTTTAGTGACCTTGCAAGAAAACGAGGTTCTTGCAGATGAACATCTTCTTCTTCCTTCTCTCTTAGATCAACATCATGAAACTCCAGTGGTGATGTGGAATTTGATATTGTTACCTTTTCTTCAAGCACAATACCTATGTCACCAACATAGAGGGATGGAAATCCCTCAGTAGATGTCTCAATGAAATTTGAGCACCCATTAGTAGGTACTCTTTCAACTATGTCCAGAGTTTTTCTTATCCCTTCGAATTGTTTTTATACAACACTGATGGTAAATTCAAGTGAATGAACACACTTCTGTTTTCTTGCATAGTCCTCACCAGTAAGGATTTCAGTTATGTCTTCCATGGCTGGAACATGTTTCTCTTTATGCTCGTGGGACACTTCTCCTTCACTGCAAAATTCCTTGCATTAACTTGTGATTCTCCTCATCAATCCTTGTTCATTCTTTCCCACCTGTAAGACTAGATGGTTCATAGCTCTCCCGATGGTTATAGTGAGATTTTGATTCTCACTGATGTTAAGCCTCTCCTTTGATGTGGTTGCAACTTCATCATGCTGCAAGAGGGTACCATTAGAGGAAATTTCAATTTAAAATGGGCCTTCTAAAAATAATACAAATTCCATGTCATCATGTATTAGCCAATCAAAATGATTTAAAATTCAAACAGGGAGCACCTCTTAAACATATTTTTAATATAAATTTGGGAAAGTATCATAAAAAGAAACTATTTTTTTTGTTCGTATTTTTAACATATCTCTCTGTATTTTTAATCAAATTTTGATCGAGATAGCTCGTTGGATGCAGAATTGAATTCTGCATCCAACGAGTACCCACTTGGCATACTTTTGACTGGCACCGCTACCCCAAAAACAAGAAATACCTGAAAAAACATGATGATGGCATCATCATCAGGTTTTTTCAAGTATTTCTTGTTTTTGGGGTCGCGGGGCTCGTCAAAAGTATGTTGAATGGGTACTCGTTGGATGTGGAATTGAATTCCACATCGAACGAGCTCTCTCGATCAAAATTTGAGTAAAAAAATAGGGAGATATGTCAAAAATGCGGACAAAAAAATAGTTTTTTCTTTTCTTCCTCCAATATTAATAAATATTATTTTATTATTTTAACTATTATTTTATTAATTTTCCTTAGGAGGCCCATTTTGAGTTGAAATCTCCTCTAATGAAAAATCTAAATTGTGTGCATTAGGAAGTTTATTTGATGACTTGTGATATGATTTATGTTCTTCTTTTGGATTTGATTCGAAATAACCCTCATCACCATTGACAACATAAGCCTCCTTTGCAATGGTTTTGTGATCATCGAAAGAAAAACTAGAAGTGAGTTCATCTCCCTGACAATTGTCTTTCACTTTGTAGTCCTCATATGCAAGGAGTATTTTCATCTTTCCATGGATCATATGGTTGTAAGTGAACATGACTACTTCAAAAATCAGAAACTTCATCATACATGTTCTTCACCTTATCCTCTTTCGGTATAGATACGTTGGTGGCTTGCTCCTCCACCAAATTTTTTGGTTCACACCCAAGCGGTGTGGCCTTGTCTTATTCTTCCATATGTAACTCTCGAGGGGACTGTAACTCTTTTTTGTATTATTCTTTTGGATATGATATAAAATATGTCTCTTCACCCATACATGATCCAACATCCTTATTAGTGATTTGCAGATCACCCACAAATAAATTGGAAGTGCATTCATTCTCCACTCTACCAACAACCATAGTTTTAACTGTTGGGTCTTCATCGACACATGGATTCTCTTCATATTCTTTCAAGCAGCTTGACGTTTCTCCATATTTAGTGGTAATCATATCACAACTCTTGGAAAATATTCTTGAAGATAACCCAAAAAATATCATAATGCTTGAAGATGTAGAGGGATTTGAAGAATCTTCCCTTTTGGTTCCCTCTTCCTCCTCATTGCTCAAAGAGGTGGAACAAATTGGTTCCTATAGGAATGATTTGTTACTCTTGAAAGAATAATCATCTACATCCTTAGGCTCAAATCCAAATCTGCAATAAAAATAATCTTTTAAAGGAATGGATTTACAAATTTCTTTCCCCAAGGAAAGATACTCTTTGTAGTGGTGGTGCAAGTTTTCAATTGCATCTATCATCTTTACTAAATATTTCTTAGGATTAGCCATTGGTGGTTCAACCCTGTTGTCTTCATACTCCAATTTTTCAAAAAAGTAACCATCCTTGTCTCTTGACATTTGCAACCCATAATTAACATATAGCACATCTTCTTCTTTAGCAAATTGTCTACAATACTCTTCATACTGCTCATCCTAGTCATCCTCATAGTATGACATGGCTGCAAATTTATTCACTAAGAGATTTCTTTCCACAGGGTGAGGCAAGGAAAGATATATGATACCACTGTAATGTTCCAAGATCTGATGTACAGATCATAAAACTAACTTTCTTCAAATTTAATGTAAAATTCTGATATAAAACTTGCACTCAGTTAGACAAATTTTAGACTAGGAAGACAAGGGTATTTTTTTGAGAAATTTATGAATAGGGAAGAAGGAAGAGGGAAGAAACAAGGGAAATTTTTAGGATAGAGAATTAATATTCCTTAACACATTTCGATTGGGGACCATTTAGGTTTCAGAGTCAGCTATGTTGAAACTTACTCCAACGCTTCTGGGTCACCCAACAATGAAACTAGGAAGTTTATTTAAGGCGCTTTCAACCAGAGGATTTGAGAAATAAAAAAATATGTTATCAGACATTTAAAATTCATCCTATTTTATTTCATACAGATCAAAATAGTTCAATAAAGACTTGGGGCTGTTTGGGAGAAGTTGGGAAAATTTGGCAATTTTGGCATGGGGAAGTCCTGCGGAGTGGAGTATTAGGATTATTAATCCTTCCTTTTCCAATTTGGTCATATGTCTAAATCAGGAGTAATGTCTAAATTGGGAGTCCATCCAGTCTATTTTTATTCACTAGCACCATTGGGTCCACTTGGCCTAATTGGGGCACATGTTTAAGTTACTAAAGTGTGGGGAACACTAATTGAGGCCTACTGCCACTGATTGCACTTGCATGCATCAGTTTAGGATCCTTCTAGGCCAATACACACAATTTAGGAGCCACTAGGAGTGCTGAAACCAACCAATATCATTTCAGTTGAGTTGGTGACTAGTCAAGCTAAGTTAGGAGTCAGTTACATTCAATTCTAGTTGTCTACATTCAGTTAGTGCTAGGTTTGCATGGCTGCATGTAGGAGGGGCGCATTTCTCACTTACCACAGTCAGTTAGACTTAGTCAACACTAAATGTAACACTTGAGTTGTGTTTTAGAACTCTGATGAACTCCAGTTATGGTTTACACAAGGTCAGTTAACCATTGAATCCTCCGATTATGGTTTACCAAGGTCAGTTATGGTTTAGCCATTGTACTTCATTTTAATTATTATCTAATTACTTTTGATTAATGAAAACATTCACAGTTGCAAGCCATTTTTGCATTGTTTCATTCTTCAATTGTTGAGTAAATTGTGAGATCTATTTTGTGAGTTGTGTGTTTTCCTACAAATCTATGTGCTCAATTTATATGGTATCAGAGCCTTGGTGGACAAGACACCTCTCCTCCTTAGATATTTAGCTGGATCATTTTTTTTTAGCAAAATTGCTCCTTCGAGTATAGCACCAGAAGCGGAGAATTTACCACTTAATATCCCAAGTTAGGAAATTGTTGATCAATATTGCTTGATCAAATATGCTGGGTGTGCAGGAAATTACAAAAGTGCAGACTTTCAACCTTACTTTGTATGTTTGATTGTGTTACAGGTTATCAGCTTTTCTCACAGCATTCGCTACAAGCAGCCCTTTCTTCTCACTGCATTCGCTACAATAGCTCAGTCCTTCTTACTGCATTCAAAATGGTTCATCCAGTAGAGCCTCTCACTCCCTTCAACTATCACCAGTGGAAGGATGACATGGAGGTACTTCTCCACACCAAGAAGCTCTTCAGACTCACAAAAGATATAGAGGCAGTGCTAGTTTTGAATCATGAAAAAGAAAAGTACTGGAACATGCTTGATGAAGCTCATGGATACTTATTCTCCTTAGTCTCTTGAGATCTTCTATTCCATATCCAAGGATTGAAGACTCCCAAGGAGATTTGGGACAAGATTTCCTCCTTATTTGATAAGCAAGATGAGATGAGGGTCCATCAACTAGAAAATGATCTGGTCACTCTTAATCCATCCAAATTCAAATCACTGAATGAATTCTTCACAAAGTTCAAGAACCTGATATATCAATTGAATCAATGAAAAGTGGAGAAGGATGAAGATCAACTCATTCTTTCCATTATCACAAAGCTCAATGCAGATTACTCAGTCTTTGTATCAACCTTCCAAACAATAAGTCTCACTACTCCAAATTGGAATATGGCCACTCTTGATACCTTCATCCAATCTCTCACTTCTGAGAATGATAAATTGATCCAAATGGGGATCATTCGATCTTCCCAAGATCAAGCTCTGGTTGCAAGAGGAGATAAGGTAGCGAATGAAAAGGGAAGCAAAGAGATGAGTCTCCTGTGAAGAAAGATCAGTCAAAGGATCCTTCAGGTTTGAAGAGAAGCAAGAAGAATGGAAAATGCAAGGTCCTTTGCTCTTACTGAGGAAGGGGATTTCATTCAGAAAGCTCTTGTATGAGAAGACAACTTGATGAAATGGCTCTTATTTTGAAGAAACATAACATTTTTGCACTTGCTAGTGCAAGGAAGGATGACTCTGAAGAAGAAGATGAATAATACCAAAGGAAAATACATGCACTGAAGGCTTCCTGCTCATCAACACATGTCTTCCTCATTGATTTTGGAGCTTCCAACCATATGGTTGCATCCAGAGAATCATTCTCTTCTTTTATGTCCTTTGATGGTCCTAGTATTGAAATGGGTAATAACACTAAATTCAAAACAAAAGGGAAGGGATCTGTCAAGATTGAAGATGGAAGGTTGAAATATTAGTGCTATTTGTTCACTCCCTAGCTTCAAACCTGCTATCTGTCTATCCGATCAACCATATTGGATCTCCAAAGTGAGTGATATTTGGTCCTGACTCATTGGATATTACCGATATATCTACTAGGAACATCATAGCGAAGGGTGTTGCAAATAATAATTCAAAAGCATATGAGTTCTCACATTTCATGCCTCCTTCAAAACCAGTGCACTCTCAGCAGCCACTTGCAAGGGAAGGTAAAATAATCACATCTAGTTCTTTTGTAGCTTCTACTAGTATTGCAGATACATCTTTATCATTTTATGATATTGATATTTAGGGTGACTTACATCTAGATTCAGTCCCTACTTCCAAACTAGAAGTTAGGAATATGACTAGAAACTCACCTGACACTCAGAAAGGAAACACCCTTGCACTATGCCATGCTATCGTACCTCCTTCAGAGAGATGCAATAGACCCTTTGTAAGATGTTACATGGAAATGTCTTAGTCTCACTACATTTAGAAGAATGGATATGATCATAGACCTCTTCATCCAGCAAGAGACAAAGGTTAGATTCCTCCTTCCTTCCATCATCATTTTTGGAGAAGAAGGACAAGTCTACATACCAGGCCCCAGAATACCTGTGCACATCACACCATGCATGCTGCTTCACTACCTCACATAGATGAATATTGCAGAAACATATTTCAAGTTTTTCAAACTTGAGACCTGATTCTACCTGCTCAGATAGAGGGGGGGATTTTTCCCATGTGGTTTTTCCCCTATCTCCTTGTATGAAGCAGTTACTTTATTTTACTTAATGTAATGGGTGAACTATGGTCTTAGTTACCAGGGCCCACAATTTTTCCAAGTTAGCATTCAGGGGGGGTATTAGGATTATTAATCCTTCCTTGTCCAATTTGGTCATATGTCTAAATCAGGAGTCATGTCTAAATGGGAGTCCATTTAGTCTATTTTTAGTCACTAGCACCATTGGGTCCACTTGGACTAATTGGGGCACATATTTCAGTTACTAAAGTGTGGGGAACACTAATTGGGGCCTACCGCCACTGATTTCACTTGCATGCATCAGTTTAGGAGCCTCCTAGGCCAATACCTACAATTTAGGAGCCACTGGGAGTGCCGAAACCAACCAAGGTCAGTTCTGTTGATTTGGTGACTAGTCAAGCTAAGTTAGGAGTCAGTTACATTCAATTCTAGTCCTCTACATTCAGTTAGCACTAGGTTTGCATGGCTTCATGTAGGAGGGGCATATTTCTCACCTACCAGAGTCAGTTAGCCTTAGTCAACACTGAATGTAACACTTGAGTTGTGTTTTAGAACTTTGATGAACTCTGGTTATGGTTTAGACAAGGTCAGTTAGCCATTGAGTCCTCCGATAATGATTTAGACAAGGTCTTAGTTACCTACAATCAAGTAGAGTGTAATCAATTCAAATTTCCTCATGTGGATTCAAATTGCCTGTGGCTATTTTGCCATTGTACTTCATTGTAATTATTATCTAATTACTTTTTATTAATGAAAGCATTCATAGTTTCAATCCATTTTTGCACTGTTTCATTCTTTAATTGCTAAGTAAATGGTGAGATCCCTTTTGTGAGTTGTGTGTTTGTCGACAGATCTATGTGCTCAATTTATATAGAGGCTTCCCAAATAGTGTACGAACTCAAATAAATTTCAATATGAAGGTTTGTATGGATAGCAGGGTCAAATAAAAGAATGCATCATCTTACGGAATTTCATTTGGACAAACAAAACTCCCATAATTGATAAATTTGCAAAACTGGTAATTTTTAAGTAGTCATCTAGCATAGGTGTTCCAAAATGTATGAAATTCATGTCAGAAATGTATCAAACCCGATAATGGAAACTATGCCCTCCTTAGGACCAAAGTTGCTATTTTCCCTTATGGCAACTTTTCTTGGCTTTCCTACTTTTGTGACTGAACTTCAAATGGGAAACTGCAGCCTTCTTTGGTCCATTGTTTCTTTTTTCCCTTATGACAACTTTTATTGGATTTCATGATTTTTTGAAAGAAATCCAAAAGGAAACTGCGCCCTCCTTTGTCAATTGTTGCCTATTTTGTGTCTGAATGCTTTTTCATAGCTTTTGGAACTTTCCCTTTTTCCTGTGTGATTGATTTTGTCATACAGTTTCTATTTCTCCTCCTTGGCAGGTTGGATTTCTCAATTACATCCTCCTGACATGGCAAGCTCATTTCCACATAATTAGTTTGCACAATAATTAATAGAAACCAAGTACATTCCTTAATAATAATTACTTAGAAAAATTTCCCTAAGATAATTAATTAACCCCCCTTAGTCCCGACTCCCCCTAGGTGTTTATCATGGTCCACACTTTTGGTGGTCAAAATGTGGGGACATGACAAACATTGACTATAATAAAAGGGAAACAACATAGCCATTTATGGAAATAGGGTGGGAAAAATCTAATTCTTTCCAAGAAAATCGATACATAATATAAGAGGAGGCTCCTTGATCCAAAATACATTGATGGCTAATGAATTCCTTAACATTGAGCCTTAAATTCAAAGGGTTAGAATAAGGGATACATGGAACCAATAGTTTATCTAATTCAAAGGTAATGTCCTTAGATTTTATTGGGTTCAAAATTTCATTGCCCTTACAATGGGTTTGCCTAATGGGGATTGATGAGCAAGTAAAAGTGTAGGGTGTGTCCTCTTATCTTGTGTATTGTGACTTATAAGTGAGGTACATGGGTTAGTATGACATGTTCAACTTTTGTTGGGAAGCCATGTTAATGTAATTTTAACTTTGGAATGTATTCACCTGTATTTTTCATCTATTGTAACCCAATGTTTATTCCGGGATGTTCTGGTGTCATGTCATGCCCCGATGTTCCGATCAGGAGAATCAATAATGTAAACAAGTCATGTCAAGTCATTGTGGGTAACCCTCCTATTGTCTAAGGGTTAAAATCCCCGCAGTTCCGGGGCACTAGGGTTATTAGACTCTCCTAGTGAGGTCGGCCCTACTAGGGTTTTAGTCATGTCGAGATTAGTATAAATAGAGATTTGGACTCTCTATTTAGTACACATCTCATACACACTCAAGTGTAGCACATAGTTGAGGAAGAGAAAGACACTGGGGCAATAGGAAAGCGCTTACTGCTATCGGGAGATTGTCTTACTGTTTTTGAGTTTCACTTTGGTGTTGATTCTATCTCAGAGTAAGTTGCAGGGTTTTCTCCATTTATGGTTTCCCCGAGGAAAAACACTGTGTTCATTGTCTCTTGTGTTTGATTGTTGTGCTTGTTGTTCTCTCAGTTTAAAGATCCTAATGGTATGTTAGCTTAATGTTGAAAAACTAACATGGTATCAGAGCTAACCTAAGAAGAAGACATTGTGCAGCTGTGGGAACTAGGGCTTCCTATTTTGTGGATCTCTCTCCACATATTTTCAGAAAACGAAGGGTGGAATAACTCTCCTCCCTAGGGCGCATCTTTCTGTCGAAGCAGAATCCAATTATGAGGTTTTTCAGTTTTGGACCTGACACTGTTGCCGGAAATTAGGGATTTTCATAGAAGAGGAATTTTTTAGTGAGCCCATGCCTGGATTGATCTCCTCCCCAAAATAAAAGTTAGGGATCAATTTCAAAGCATTTGGTTGGACAGAACTCTAGGAAAAGCAAAACCCTAATCTACTCCTGAACTAGTACTGCAGGATTTCAGCTTCAAATCCAGATCCGACATCTTGACCTGGTAAGATCTAAATATTTTGTATTTCCATTTGAGGTTCTCAGTTAATATGTCTCATCATACCAAGATTGATGAAAAGCTCGAGGGAGCTAATAACTTCTGAGCTTGGAAGTATAGGATCTCCCTGGTCCTGGAAGAAAATAAGTTGGACTCCTACATCCATGAGGAGGTTCCAGTTCCAGAGGGAGATGAGGCCAACGACTTACATAAGAAGAAGTTGTTTATGGAAAAGAGGATCATTGTATATTCTATCAAGGATCACCTCATTCCATAGGTGTCCTCCCTCAAGACACCTAAAGCCATGTTTGATGCCCTAACAAAACTGTTTGAAGGGAAGAACATCAATCAGAAGATGACTCTAAGGAACTAGTTGAAGAATGTCAAGATCCAAAATGAGGAGACCATCCAATCATACTTCACAAGGGTCTCCCGGATCAAAGAATTAAAACTAGAAGCTGTAGATGAAGAAGTGTAGAATGCAGAAATTGTGATGACAACATTGAATCGCCTCCGTAGGTCATGGGATTCTTTCATCCAAGGAATCTATGCTAGGAAGAAGTTGGTCAAGTTCAGCAGACTGTGAGAATAATTCTCTCAAGAAGAGGCTCAAATAGCAGCTTGGGAAGAAAATATGGGAAATGAAGATCAAGCTCTCCCAACACACTCAAGGAAAGGAAGAAGGGAAAAACATCATAACCAAGGTAATAATTCTCATTAGAAGGGTTCATATAAACTCAGATGTCATACATGTAATGAAATAGGACACTTTTCTAGAAACTGTCCCATGAATAAGAATGGATCCAAGAAAAATAAGAACTTTAAAAGAAAACATCATGCTCACACTGCTGAGGATTATGATCCTCCAAGGAAGAGAGTAAACCAAGAAAGTGAAGACTCTTCAAGGAAGGATGAATATGTTCTAATTTCCTCTCTCACAGGAACTATCACTCATGGAAGCAAATATTGGCTTATTGACAGTGGGGCTTCCAAACACATGACAGGTTTCAAACAATCCTTTGAGAAACTATCCAAACATAATTCACCCCATAAGGTGAAGCTAGGATATGACTACCAATATCCAATAAAAGGTAGTGGTGAATCCTCGTACAAGCTAGAATCTGGAAAGTCTATAAAAATGAAGGATGTTCTATTTGTACCAGGACTCAAGAAGAACCTTCTCTCCATATCTGCACTAGATGCAAAAGGCATGGGGGTTACATTTATATATGGCCAAGTTATCATGTGGCCAAGAGGAAAGACTACCGACGATGCAATAGTGATTGGAGAACAAGAAGGAGGTTTATACAAGCTGAAGGGCCATTTAGAACAAGCTATGGTCCATGAAATAACAGAGCCAAATGAACTATGGCATAGAAGGCTTGCACATGTGCATTATGGAGTATTACCACTTGCAAGCAAAGCTGTTGAAGGTCTTCCAGAAATTCAAGAAAAACATGAAGGGGTCAGCAAAGGATGTACAAAAGGGAAGAATACAAAGAAGACATTTCCAAGTAACGAGAGCAAGGAAAAAGGAATCTTGGAAATCATCCACTCCGATGTATCCGGTCCAATGTCATCAAGTTCACTAAGTAGGTATGTATACTATGTTTCTTTCATTGATGAATTTTCTAGGAAGACATGGATTTACTTCATGAAGAACAAAGATGAAGTGTTCAGCAAGTTCAAGGAATTCAAAGACTTGATTGAGAACCACACAGAAAAGAATATCAAGACCTTTCAATCAGATAATGGTAGAGAATTCACATCAAATGAATTCAAAAACTTATGCAAAGAATCAGGGATTAAGAGGTATTTTTCCACTCCTTACAATCCACAACATAATGGGGTTGCAGAAAGGAAGAATAGAACTATCATGGAAGCCACAAGAGCAATGCTTCATGGTCATGATCTTCCTATGAATCTATGGGCAGAAGCAGCCAGAACATCAGTGTATGTACAGAACCGTACTCCACACAAAGTACTCGAGAATAAGACTCCTAAAGAAGTCTTCTCTGGAAAGAAACCAGAAGTCATCCATCTCAAAATATTTGGCTATCCAGTGTACATACACATACCAAAAGAGAAGAGAACAAAACTAGATCCTTCAGGAAAGAAAGGTATATTTGTGGGATACTCTGAAAACTCGAAGGCTTACAGAATATACTTCCCAAGATACAAGAAGATCGACATCAGTAGGGATGTAACATTTGATGAAGACACAACTTACAACAAATCCAGAAAGAGACCTGTTGAAGAACCTGAAGAATCTGAAGCTCGCAGAATTCATGATACAACCATGAATGAAGAAATTCAAGAAGAAGATCGAGAATTTGAAGAACCACAAAGACCTGCAGATCCACCTTAGGAGAAGAATCCTCACAAGAGGAAACCTGCTTGGGTACGAGAAATTATCCAAGGTGTGGAAAGATATGGGGCTCCAGAAGAAAATCACAAAGAAAGAAAGAGAACTGGATCTTGCTCCAGATATGTAGCCTTACTTTGTGAATTTATCAAAGAAGAACCTTCTAGTTATGAAGAAGCGACAGAACGGAAAGAATGGAAGGATGCGATGATCGAAGAATATCAATCAATCATGAAGAACAATGTTTGGGATGTTGTCCCAAGACTAGAAGGGAAGTCATTTGTAACTTCCAAATGGATCTACAAGATCAAGCATGCTGCAGACGGTAGCATAGAGAAATATAAGGCAAGATTTGTGGCTCATGGCTTCTCACGGAAGGAAGGAATAGACTATGAAGAAACCTTTGCTCCTGTAGTCAGATACACTTCCAACATATCAGTACTTGATTTGGCTGCAGTATTGAAATGGAAGATACACCAAATGGATGTCAAGACTGATTTCTTGAATTGTGTAGTGGAAGAGAAAGTGTATGTAGAACAACCACTCAGTTTTAAGACACATGACAGGGAGTCTCATGTGTGCAGATTGAAGAAAGCCCTGTATGGTTTGAAACAGGCACCCAGGACGTGGTACGGAAGAATTGACAAGATTTCTATCTAGTTTGGGCTTTACCAAGAGTAAAGCAGATTCCAACCTTTACTACAAGTTTGAAGATGGCAACCCAGTGATGCTTCTACTGTATGTAACAAGTATGGATGGGTTGATTGCTGATACGAAGATAAAGCTTGCTGCCAAGTTCAAAATGAAGGACTTGGGTATGATGCATTATTTTCTAGGTATGGAGGTGTGGAAGAATGCAGATGGAATCTCCCTCGGACAAGGGAAGTATGCAGTAGAGATCCTAAAGAGGTTTGGGATGATGGACTGCAAGGCTATGGCCACACCTATGGCATTGAACCTGAAGCTATTGAGTGATGCTTCATCAGAGACGATTGATGCTACGATGGATTGTCAGATGATTGGTTCCTCAATGTATCTGACGAACACAAGACTAGACATTTGATTTGCTGTGAACACATTGAGCTAGTTTTTGATAGATCCAAGAAATGTTCACTTGATTGCTGCAAAGCATATTCTTAGGTACCTGAGGGGTACAATTGATTATGGGATCAAGTACAAGGTGAATCAAAATATTAACCTAGAGGGATATGTTGATTCAGATTGGGAAGGCAGTGCCATCGATTGGAAGAGCACTTTATGGTGTTGCTTCAATATGGGATCAGGTGTGATCTCTTCGTTTAGCAGGAAGCAATCCTGTGTGGCACTGAGTATAGCTGAAGTAGAGTATGTCGCAACTTGTTCTGCTAGTTGTGAGGCAGTATGGCTGTGGAAGCTACTGCCTGATTTATTTGATCTCCAGATGGATGCTACTTGTATACATTGTGACAACCAGAGTTTCGTGAAGTTGTCAGAGAATCCAGTGTTCCATGAAAAGTCAAAGCATATTGAGATCAAGTATCACTATATCAGGGATATGGTGGAGAGGGGAGCAGCGAAGCTCCAATATTTTGCGACGAAGGAACATGCTGATGTATTGACGAAGCCATGGGCTAGGGTGAAGTTTGAGTACTTTAGGAAGAAGCTTGATGTTGTCCAGATCGAGGTTTCCTCCAAGGGAAAGTGATGAGTCCCATAGCCATTCTGACATGGTCAGAGGATTGGTTCCTTCCATGGTCAGATGTAAGGGCTAAACTATTCTATCATGGTGAGAGGATCAGTTCCTTCCATGTCAGATATGAGTGCCGAATGCCATTCTTGGAATGGAGGTACCTGGTCAGTTACCAGGAGCACTCAGTCCGGGACTGAGAGATCCATTCTGACGAGTAGGTAAGATGTAAGGGCTGAGCCATTTTGTCATGGTTAAAGGATTAGGTTCCTCCCATGTCATATGTGAGTGCTGGCCATGCTTTCAAGTAGGATAGATGTAAGGGAAACTGCCATTCTAGGAATGGAGGCACTTGGTCAGTTACCAGGTAGATCAGTCTAGGATTGGGGGCCATTCTGGTATGACTGTAGGATTGGTTCCTACTTGATAAGATGTGAGTGCACACCCTTCTGAACATGCATGTTGGATTGGTTCCTCGCATGTGTCAGATGTAAGTGTAGAGCCTTTTCGAACATGCATGTTGGATTGGTTCCTCACATGTGTCGAATGTAAGTGCAGAGCATTTTTTGAACATGTATGTTGGATTGGTTCCTCGCATGTGTCGAATACAAGTGCTGAGCCTTTTTGAACATGCATGTTGGATTGGTTCCTTGCATGTGTCAAATGTGAGTGCTGGGCCTTTCTGACAGGGTTGTAGGATTGGTTCCCACATGGTCATACATGAGTGTTGGGCATGCCTTTCTGATATGATTATAGGTTAGTTCCTACATGATCAGATCTATGTGCTGGGTGAAGACCTACATGGTGGCTAGGCCTACATCCAACATGAAAAAGGGCTAGCTCTGGAGAACTTCCTATGACGAGAAGAATCATGAGATAGCACCCATGAAGATTCAATATTGATGATCCAACAAAGATGATCCAGATCGAGGGAAGATCCAGATCCAAAGATGATGCTCCAGAGATGATCCAGATCGAGGGATGATCCATATCTAGGAATGATGCTACAAATGATCCATATCGAGTGATGATACAGATCCAGTGACGATGATCCAGATCGAGTGATGATCTAGATCCAGAGATGAAGATGACTTGAAGACAACGAATAATTGAAGATGAAGATGACTTGAAGAAGAAGATGACGAGAAGACCCAGAGAAGAAGACCAGTGATGAAAATTGTGTCGAGATAATACCTTCCTAGTTAAGAGGGAGTGTTAATGTAATTGTAACTTCAGAATGTATTCACTTGTATTTTTCATCTATTGTAACTCTATGCTTATTCCGAGATGTTCCTGTGTCATGTCATGCCCTGATGTTCTGATTGGGAGAATCAATAATGTAAACAAGTCATGTCAAGTCATTGTGGGTAACCCTCCTATTGTCTAAGGGTTAAAGTCCCTGTAGTTCTAGGGCACTAGGGTAATTAGAATCTCCTAGTGAGGTCGTCCCTAGTAGGGTTTTACTCATGTTGGGATTAGTATAAATAGAGAGCTGGAATCTCTATTTAGTACACATCTCATACACACTCAAGTGTAGCACATAGTTAAGGAAGAGAAAGACACCGAGGCAAGAGGAAAGAGCTTACTGTTGTCGAGAGATTGTCTTACTGTTTTTGGGTTTCACTTTGGTACTGATTCTATCTCAAAGGAAGTTGTGGGGTTTTCTCCATTTATGGTTTCCCCGAGGAAAAACACTGTGTTCATTATCTCTTGTGTTTGATTGCTGTGCTTGTTGTTCTCTAAGTGTAAAGATCCTAATGATATGCTAGCTTAATGTTGAAAAACTAACAAGACAAAGGGGTAAAAGAAGGTGGAAATTGACCATTATAATCAAAGATTCCATGTTGAGGGAATATTTTTGGTAAGGTTGTTGATTCTTGTTGGGCCATTTGATTAGGAAATTGGGGCGTTAATTGTTAGATTTATAGAAGAATGGAACATAGAACATTGCAATGATATTATCCATAAAAATCATAGGGATGGTTATGTTTACACCCTTGTTTTCATTGCATTTGACCCTGTTTGGAATCATTATCCCCCCAACAATGGCTCCATTTCCCCCTTTCTCTTGGTTCCTAATCAGTGTATTTTTCTTCTTCTTCTTATTGTTTATGGATTGATTACTTGTTTGGGTTTGTTAGACCAAATTTCTAACCAAGATGGTTAAAAGGAGGAATCAAGTTAAGATTTGGTGAAAGCAAGGAGGCCAGATTGAGTTAACCTTGGTTTGGATTAGAAAAAAAATATAGCAAGTCTTGTGGTCAAGTATACAATCCTATCAATGTAGCCATTATTGGGAATCATCATTTCCAAGTGATGTATAGCTAAATGGATTTCCATGTGGGAAATTCTCATGGTTATCATTCCATGAAATATTAGCCATGATACACTATTGTAAGGTGCTTCTAGGCTCCAATATATAATAGGAAGGATTCTGCCATGTTGTATTGTCAACATAGTGAGACTAAGGGAACATATTGGATCATTTTAAGCCAATGTATAATAAAGGTTGATCCATGTAAATTTGTAAATGAACTAATGATTCAATTAATATCGTGATTCCAAAATTTCTCAATGTTAATTTTAAGTTAAATACTTATCCATCCTTATGTCACAATATCAAGTATTAAGTAAACAACTGAAAATTTGATCTTCCAATTGTGAATTCTTCCACTTTGTGATGAAATATGATGAAGGAAACTTACTCAAGTGAATACAAGAAGGTAGTATGCCACCAAGGTGATGGAATACAATGGAGGTTGTTAAAGGGATACTCTTACATGCCAAGGGATAGCTCACAAAAATCCCATAGGTGAGTACCTTAGGGTGGAAAACACAAAAGAATGGTCACTGAGTTGTTATTTCAAAAAATATGTCTAGGAAAGATCAAGTTTCCTTAACCCTGGTAAGTTTCTTATTGTTGATTGTCCCAAAAATTTTGGTGTTAATTAAGTCATGAGAATTAGGTGGGATTCCATTATGTTAATTTTATGTGAGTGAGGGGGAAATGTGAAAATACTTCACTTGACATGGTTTCCCTTCTAATTGTACGCCCTCATGTAAAAATAATGGGCATCTTATTAGTTACACACAATTGTCACTATGTTATTTACCCAATTAAGTAACTTTAAGGCTCTAATTTTGATAGTTACTAGGGAGTTTAAAATCACTGCCACAAACAAAAATCTAGGCTCTATTCTAATCTAATGTTCATTTCCTAAACAAAAATAATGGAAGTGTTTGTTTTTATTATGCAAGTTTATTTTAGGGTTTGTACTTCGAAGAAAAGGCTTAGTTTTGTGTTCTCTTTGATCTCTACAAGAATTGATACTTTCATGGGGCATATACTAGCAATTTGTGATAAATTATTTCTTAATATGGTGTGTAATGCATGTTATTGATGTGTGATATTTAATAAATCTTGAAAGGAAACATTGTTTGAATAAAACAAAAAAATTCTTAAGAACACTTTCATCCCTTTTACACATTTATTCGATAAAGGAACACTTTCATCACTTTCACACATTTATTCGATATGTTTGTTTTTTTATTGTTGAATATTGTTTTGTGTGAGTCATGTTTGAATCTCAAACCCCTCCCACACCACCATTTCCTTTGTCCATTCTAACCATGGAAAATTTTAGTCCATACACGCACAAATTGAAAAAAATATCAACTTTGGCCCCATCGCATGTCTTCAGTGAATGATATAGTACTATTGGGTGGGTGAGTAATCTTTGAGTCCAGAAGTCCTACCACATCGTGATGGTATGTAAACATTCTTTCCAGGTCAAATTTCAATGCATACTGAAACAATTTGCAGAAATTTAAACATTGGCCCCATTGATAGGTCATTGATGTCGTTGGCCATATCTACTGACAGTACAATATATTTTAGTTTTTCCTTAAAAGTTGGTTTGAGACGCACATTCCCGCATCTAGTGCAAGGGAAATAATGTCGACAAACAAGTTATTCATGATAAATTTTACAAGCTTCATCATCTATTTCAAAATGAAATGTTGTATACAACCAAGGTTCATCAGTTATTTCAAAATGAATTGTCGAAACCTCTATAAATGGGAGTATAGCTTTGTTCCTATGATGATGACAACGATGTTGATGATGACGATAATGATGATGATGATGAGGATGAGGATGTTTCTATTGCTGCCGCTGCTGCTGCTGATGATGAATATGATGATGATGATGATGATGATGATGATGATGATGAAGATGATGATGGTGATGATGAAGATGATTATGATGATGATGATGACAATGATAATGAGGATGATGAAAATGATGATAAGGATGATGTATGAGGATGATGATGACAATCAGGATGATGACGATGAGGATGACGATGATGAAAATGATGGGGATGATAATGAAGATGACGATGATGATAACAATGATGATGATGATGATAACAACGATGATGATGATGATGATGATGATAACAATGATGATGATGTTGATGATGACAATGAGGATGATGTTGTTGAGGATGATGACAATGATGATAATGATGATGAGGATGAGGATGATGATGACAATGAGGATGATGATGATGAGGATGATGACAATTTCGATGAGGATGAGGATGATGAAAATGGCAATGATGTGGATGATGAAGAAGAAGAAGAAGATGATGATGATTATAACAGTGATGATGATGATGATGATGATTATGATGATGGGGATGGTGTTAGAAAAACAAGATTGCCAAGAAATAACAATAAACAATAGACACGATGCAAATATTAAAACACATTACAAGAGAGACACAAATATAATGTGGTTCACCCAAGATGGGCTACGTCCACATAGAAATTGATAGTCCTTTATTATATACCGTCAAACAAAATGAAGGGATACAACCTGCAGTTTTCCCGCTGCACTTCCTTTTCACACTCTCATAGTCTCTCTCACATAATCATAGAGATTGTTTATAATTATACAATTCAATACAATGCATAGTCGTATTACAATTCCTTCCTTTTATGAAAGGAATACCATGGAAAATACCATGGGCCTGTAAATCACCCATTATTGACTAAGTTAGGACTATGAAATTACAACATTTAATAAGGCATTTTTTCCTAAATTTTCGCTACAGGGGAAATTTCCTTGAATCCCTGCTATTTGGGGCTCCCAAACCAGTCACTACCTCCCTTGCAACCCCCCTGATGGTTATAGTGGGGGGGGGGGGGG
>LPNX010055877.1:225002-264314 GCA_001517045.1 Pseudotsuga menziesii
CAACAACATATGAGGACGATGTCAATGTCGACAATGAGTGCATTGCATTACTGAGCTTCTCTTTGTTTCAAGAATGATTTAATATTATTTACTAAATAGGGAGAACCACGTGAAGGTGATGATTAGGATGATGATGATTATGATGATGATGATGGTGATGGTGACGATGATGATGATGGGAATGATGATGATAATGGAGATGATAATGATGATTATGATGATGATCATGATGATGATGAGGAGGAGGAGGATGATGAACATGATAATTATGATGATGATGATGACGATGATGGTGATGATGACGATGACGATGAATATGATGATGACGATGATGAAGATGACAACAATGGGGACAATGAAGAAGATGATGATTACAATGACAACAATGATGATGACAATGACAACAATGATGATGATGATACAAATGATGATGATGGTGATGATGACAATGAGGATGAAGAAGATGATGATGATGATGAAGATGATGATGATGATAATGATGACGATGAAGAAGAAGAAGAAGATGATGATGACAATGATGAATATGACAACAATGGGGATTATGATGATGATGATGATGATGAAGATGATGATGATGATGATGATGATGATGATGAAGAAGAAGATGATGATGCCGATGATAAAAATGATGATGATGATGTTGATGGTGATAATAGTGATGATGATGAAAATGAGGATGATGATGAGGAGGATAATGAAAATGACGATATTGACGATGAGGATGGGGATGAGGATGATGAAAACAAGTGCATTGCATTACCGAGTTTCTCGTTGTTTCAAGAATAATTTAATATTCTCTACTAAACAAGGACAAACATGTGATGGTGGAATATCATATGACACCCCTTTCACGTCACTCTCAATTCACCATAACCCAACAAAATATATGTACAAAAATAATTTTATTGTGTTTTTTGTTATACTTAAGAAGCAATGTCTCTTATAACATATGCCAACATACACGAAAATGAAAAAAAACTTAAAATACCTCATATATAGAGTAGAGAATATATATTAAGGAATACCTCATACACTTCAATGGAATTCATCATCTTCTTCACCCAATTCATCATCTATATCATCCAATCTAGATTCAACATTGTAAGGATTGACCATATCATCATCATCATCGATGTCAATTTTGGTCATCATGCCATTGCCGATATCATCTTCATGGACATTGTATGCTACATCATCTGATTCAACTATTTCTTCAACATATTCCTTTGGAACATGATTCTCTAACTCATGTTTATCATACTCAACATCATATTCTTCTTCAATACCCTCTTCATTATCTTCCCGCACATTATACTTTATTGAACTTCCCCTTTGATCGTGTCTCATGGAAAATGACCAACCACATCTACCTGGAACCTTAGAGTAAAATACCTTTTCATATTTTCTTGGAAGAACATAGGGCTCTGTTCCTGA
The DNA here is from genome assembly GCA_001517045.1 of Pseudotsuga menziesii. NCBI lineage: Eukaryota > Viridiplantae > Streptophyta > Pinopsida > Pinales > Pinaceae > Pseudotsuga > Pseudotsuga menziesii. The sequence continues at coordinate 226,458 of LPNX010055877.1, forward strand.
CTCAAACAACCTTGTACTAAGCATGTTAAATCCATTATTATGTTCAATAATATTTCTATCGGTATCATGATGATTCAATCATAACCTATACCATTTGACAACGAACAAAACTAATTTGAAGGAGTTAAAATCACACTGAATAATATATTCCAAATACCCATAGTATCGATTTTCTAAGAGTTATGTATATCTGTCACTTATAGAGGAAACATTGGTCACCTGAAAGACTGCAGCTATCCCACAATTATAATTTTTCTTTGTTTCATCCAAATTTTTAATGAGAAATTTACGACCATTGAACTGCATATCCTTATGGTGTTTTACCTGCAACAAGCCATACACATAGATGTTACATCCTGAATTGATCATGATTAAGTGCATGTTTATGCTATGCAGGGAAATAAATGAACGTGTACATCAATATATTTAAAAAAAAGTTAATAGTATGGGTTATTAATATGCTTTCCTGCTTATCTTTTAAACCATATTGTTGTTCAAGAAAATGAACCCTTGTAACATAGGGTCTCTGGGGTTACCAACTTACTAAGACACTTGCAGACAATCATCTTATCTAGATACTGAAATAGGAAAAGGAAGAAGGCTTGAATTACTTGGCTTATGACGGTTGATCCAAGTTTGGTATTCTCCTCTTTTAATCTCCTTCAAAGCTTCCAGGGCTCTCCCAATTCACCTGTAAAAGACAAATTCTTCCAACAATATCTCATATATATATCAATGGTTAGTGAAATGCATATTCATAATAACATAATTAAAATCATTCATAATCCATCATACATGAGAAAGCAACAGCACAAATATTGGAAGAAGAACTTTCTTTATTCATAAAGAAAGAATGTTAAGATTACAATCCAGCTTCTGAAACAAAAAAGCCTCTGCAAACTGAGGACACTGATTTCTACTACTCTAAGAGGTCATAAGGCATACAACCAGCATAAATTTTCTCTTCTAAGAATGATTGATTAACCCCATCCCATGCCCACTATTTATACATGGGTAAATAGAGAGGTTTCGAAGGTTAGGATGGATGAGACAGTTGAGATAGTTATTGATTAAGGCTCAACTGATCTCAACTAATTGTGATTTATCATTTTTAACATTGGATTAAGGTACATGTGAGTATGTATATAGGAAATACGCATGTTACACGCTCCTTTCTCAAAGGAAAATTGCATGTTTAATGTACACGCGCGTTGCAATGCAAATAGTCGCGTACGACACACAAGTTGCAATGCAAATAGTCACGTGTGCAACCCTAATCTCCAAATAAAAATGTATGAAGCTGGTCATGAGATTATGTATTATAAATCATGCACGTCTATAGTGTTTTGGATTACTTCAATCCTAATTGTCCTTTTGTGTTCCGACATATTGGGTGTCAGTACTCAGACAGAGAAGTGCCATTTTGGTTAATAACAGATGCCCCCTAATGTGTGAGGTTAGAGGGAAGCGATATCCGAAATACATTACAATCATTTAATATTAGAGAACTCAAATGTCCAAGGAAGTAAAGGAAGTACCCGAAACAAATACATATCAATGTCATATACAAAATCTTATATGAGGATTCCATGTTCAATATAATTTAACACTATCTCCTTTACAATATTTGATTACATCATATAATATGGGTACAAGACCACATATATTACAAAGGTGGATTGAAACCATAATATGCAATGATGAGTGTTCAAAATATGGAAGCTGTGTAAACTTATCATAACATAATCTTACACAACTTAGGTTATAAATGTGAACCTAAGGTCTTCATTGAAATCCAAAGGAACCAGTACAATCCCTGCCATGCGAATATAGCTGTTGAATTCGAACATGGAAGGAATTCAACAAAATGTCAGAAAATGAGGGGAACTGACAACTGAAGCAAAGGAGATCACCAATGATGATAGTGAATCCTAAGGTACCATCATCAAAGCTCTATGTCTTCATCTTCAGAAAGTATTAATGAGAAACTTGTTAGATTTTTATCATTTAAGCAATATGATCTTAGGATCTTATATGAGAGAATAACATGCATAGGAATAAATACAAGAGACAAGAGACACAAATATTTTTCCTCTGGGAAAACATAAAGTAGAAAACCTTGCAACTTACTCAAAGATAGAATGAGCACCAATGGCAGTAGTAAAACCCGAAAACAGAAAGATGATCTCCACAACTATTCTCTCTCTCTTACTTGAGAGAGCTTCTCCTCTCTCTCTCATGCACCCCAGTGAGTGAGTGTGTGTGTAATAAATAGAGAGGCTCACTCTCTATTTATATTCTTTCATTCACGTAATTTCCACTATAACATGTCGGCCACACTTAACAATTACTTACTAGAGTCGACATCTATAGGAGAGTGTAATAAACCTAGTGCCCCACAATTGTGGGGAATTATCTCTTCAATCAACAAGGAGAGTTAACCTTGACACAATTATGGGGACTGTTTCCCCGAATTACAATGGAGGGTTAACCTCAATGACTTTACATGACTTGTTTACATTATCGAATCTCCCAATCAGAACATCAGTTCATGACATGACTCAACTACATGATAGATACTTCCCGAAATAAACATCGGGGTACAATACATAAGATATACAAGTGAATACATTCCGAAGTTACAAATACATCAACACTCCCTCTTAACTAGGAAGGTATTCCTTCCACACAATTTATCAGCACAAGTCTTCTTCTTTGTATCATCTGGATCATCATCAAGTCCTCTTCATCATCAAGTCATCTTCATTGTGAAGTCATATTCATCAAGTCTGGATCATCATTGGATCTGGATCATCACTGGATCTAGATCATCAAAGTTGGATCATCACTGGATCATCATCAAAGATGGATCATCACTAGATCATAATCAAAGATGGATCATCACTGGATCATCATCATCATCACTACTTTTTCTATCTCAATCAAATGGTGCTATCTCTTCATTCTTCTCATCATAGGAAGTTCTACAAAGCTAGCCCTTTTTCATGCTAGTTGTAGGCCTAGCCTCCATGTAGGCCTTCTTCAGTGCTTATATCTGACCCTAAGTTAGAATGGTCTGCTTAGCACTTACATCTGACCATGAGAGGAACACATCCAACACCATGTCAGAAAGGCATGCCAACACTCACATCTGACCATGGGAGAAACACATCCAAGAACCATGTCAGAAAGGACCAACACTTACATTCACCAGAATTATAAGACACACCTACTATCATTTGTGAAAAGTCACAACACTTACAATCACTAGCATGGTAGGATACACCTACTACCATATGTGAAAAGGCACAACACTCACAACCACCATCATGATAGGACACACCTACTATCATCTGTTGAAAGGATCTACACTTACATCTAATCATGTGGGAACCAATCCCACAGTCACATCAAAATGGCTCTCAGTCTCAGACTAAAATTTTTGGTAACTGACCAGGTGCCTCCATTCTCCTAGAGAATGGCATATCAGCACTTAAGCTGAGCTTTAGTCCTTGACTGAAATTCTTGGTAACTGAACATGTGCCTCCATTCTCCTAGAGAATGGCATCTTAGTACTTAAGCTGAGCTTCAGTCCCAAACTGAAATTCTTGGTAACTAACCAGGTGCCTCCATTCTCCCAGAGAATGGCATCTCAACACTTAAGCCGAGATTCATTCCTAGATTGAAATTCTTGGTAATTGACTAGGTACCTCCATTCAAAGAATGGAATCAAGTGATTATATCTAATCATGTGAGAACACATCTCACAGTCACCCCAGAATGGCTCAGCACTCACATCTGACCATGAAAGGAACCAATCCTCTCACCATGATAGAATGGCTTAGCCCTTACATCTGACCATGAAAGGAACCAATCCTCTCAACATGTCAGAATGGCTCTTAGATCTAGGATGAGTATTCCTGGTAACAGACCAGGTGCCTCCATTCAGAGAATGGAATTCAATGCTTATATTTGATCACTTGGGAACACATCCCTCAATCACATCAGAATGGCTCAGCACTCACATCTGACCATGGAAGGATCCAATCCTCTCACCATAACAGAATGGTTCAGCCCTTACATCTGACCATGGAAGGAACCAATCCTCTCACCATGTCAGAATGGCTCATGGACTCATCACTTCTCTTTGGAGGGAACCTCGATCTAGAGAACACCAAGCTTCTCCCTGAAGTACTCAAACTTCATTCTGGATAATGGCTTAGTCAACACATTAGCTATATTTTTGTCCCTCTCAACATACTAGAGTTTCACTGCTCCCATGTGCACGATATCCTTGATATAGTGATATTTGATCTCGATATGCTTCGACTTGTCATGGAACACCGGGTTCTCAGACAATTTCACACAACTCTGGTTGTCACAATATATACGAGTAGCATCCAACTAGAGATCAAATCAATCAGACAGTAGCTTCCTTAGCCATACTGCCTCAAAACTAGCTGAACAAGCCGCGACATACTCTGCTTCAGCTGTACTCAGTGCCACATTGGAATTCTTCCTGCTAAACTAATAGATCACACCTGATCCCATACTGAAGCAACACCTTGAAGTGCTCTTCCTATCGATGGCACTCCTTGCTCAATATAAATCAACATAACCTTCTAGGTTAATCTTCTGATTTGCCTCATACTTGAGCCCATAATCATCTATACCCTTAAGGTACCTCAATGCATGATTTGTAATCATCAGGTGAACATGTCTCAATGTGTTCATAGAAAAGAAAATTTCTAGTTTCGTATTCGTCTGGTACATCAAGGAACAAATAATCTGACGATACATCGTGGCATCAACTGACTCTGATGAAGCAACACTTAATAGATTGAGTTTCGATGCCATAGGTGTGGTCATGGCCTTGCAGCCCATCATCCTAAACCTCTTCAGGATCTCTACTGCATACTTCCCTTGTCCCAAAGAGATTCTGCCACACCTCCATGCCTAGAAAGTAGTGCATCATATCCAAGTCCTTTATCTCGAACTGTGCAGCAAGTCTCCTTCTACTTTAATGAGTTCTTATTTTCTATCAGGAACTGGCCCAAGGTGTTATCCCATGGGTGTCTTTTGAGCTCATACAAGGCCTTCTTTCATTTGCACACATGATTCTATCTGTCATGTGTCTTAGCTCCCATTGGCTACAAATGTCTCTTCGTAGTCTATTCCTTATTTTTCGTGAGAAGCCTCATGCTACGAATCTTGCCTTGTATCCCACGATGTTTCCATCTACTGCATGATGGAACAACGAACTTCCCTTCACGTATTGATACAACATCCTATACATCATTCTTCTTGAACTGGTCTTCTCTTTCTTCTTGGCTACTTCTTCATAGTTGGAAGGTTCTGCATCAATGATGTCTTTGCATTTGTCATATTATTCTTCATCTTGAACTGTCGCACTTGTTCTTCAAAAAAAGTCTCATCCTTCTTTGCTTGTAGGAGATTTTATGCGATCTTTCCTACAAGTCAACTTCATTAGTTGTATGGTTAGAAACGTTTCATAAGGTATATTCATAATAAAAAATTCTTTTACATCAAGATATAATCATGCAACTATTTAGCCAATACAACATTTATCCATACCTCATGAAAACTTTCTAGATGCCTTTCATCTCTACCAGAACAACATTGAGATTGTGCACTAATCTAATATGTCAGTAAAGAGGTTTCATTCTAGATAAGTAGCAATGGAGAGCTGTATAGCACCATGAGCTACTTACCCATCACATGCATATTAGTAGTATACTATCATTAATGAAAACATTCTATCATGCATAATACATCAACTGAATATAAACAAATACAGAACAAAAACAATATCATGAAATGACAATTAAATACTTATATTTATTTGTTTAGTGGGTAGACTCCTTCTTTCAGATTCATCATCTTCTTTATTCATAACATCATCATTTCTTATCCAAATGTTCAACATGGATAAGAGGCTCTTCAAGAATTGAGTTCTTTATATTCCTCGTCACTTGAGGTATCTACTTTGAATCATGAAATCTTGATTTTCAGTTGCTCCCATCTTCTTTTCTCTTATTATGAGTCGAGCTTCTTCTTGTGTGTGCTCTTCCCAGAGTCTATTGAAAGTAATCACTTCCTTCTGGCACACATTCCTTGAATGAATGATTCCCATGATCCTGGGAGGTCATTCAAGGTGGTTATCACAACTTATGGATTATCCACTTCTTCTTCTACTGCTTCAAGTTGTTCTTTGATTTGAGAGACCCTCGTAAAGTATGATGACTATATGGTCTTTGCATTTTGGATCTTCACATTCTTCACCTATTTTCTCAAAGTCATATTTCGATTTATGTTCTTCCCTTCAAATATTTTGGTCAAGGAATCAAACATCTCTTTAGGTGTCTTTCGAGAAGACACTTGTGGTATAAGGTGATCTTCTATTGAATCAACAATGATCTTCTTGGCCTTGACCAAGTTCTTCTTGAGTAAGGCTTTAGCCTCATCTCCCTCTGGAATTGGAACCTCTCTACTTATGTAAGTGTCCAATTCATTTTATTTAGAGAGATCATATAATTCCATGCCTGGAAGTTGTCAACTTCACCAAGCTTATCATCAATCTGATGTGATAGATCACTTTGAAATGAGAGCCTCAAATGAAGATAGAAAAAGATTAGATCTTACCAATTTGAGGTGTCTGTCCTGGTTCTAGAGCTGGCTGATATAGGGTTTGTCAAAGAAACCCTAATTTTAAAAAGTTGGAAAAATTAAGATCTGATTGGATAGAAATATATAACTCTTCAAGGTGAGCTCTCCAATGTACTCCTTTTCTGAAAACAGTGGAGGGAAGCTCCCGGAACAGGAAGCCCTAGTTTACAAATTTCTTCTGCAGAAATTCCTGATATTGTTTCTATGATATCTCCAAAATTATAGATCCTCTATGTCTAAAACTTTGTACTAAGGTAGCCTCTCCGGTATCTGTTCCAACACCATAGGTTTCATCAGAATTGGCTTCACCAATTGGGACATATGATCATTTTCCCAAGGTTACCTTTTTCAGGACTGTTCGGCATAGCCTAGTTGTACAGACTGACACATGTCACTGTTTTTTCTTCGGGGTCTGAAAATTATACCACAGAAATTATAGTTCCTTACATTTCTGGAATTTTTTTCTAAATTTCATTTGGACCTCTATATCCCGAGATATAGTAATTCTCCCTAGGTGTCCTGTTTAGGGTGAATCTTGGAAGAGGCTGGAACCCTAAATTGGAGGAATCACATCTCCTAGAATATAGAGAATCTGAGGCTAAAACTTGGAAACCATGTACATCAGGATCTTATATTCAACATGTGAAAGTTTCATCCCCCGATACTTTTGAAATCCCATGATATAGAAAATTTACCAAAACTTATCAGTTTTAGTATTTAGGGTTTTTCTAGCCCGAGGTCAAACTAGGGTTTGAGTTTCCCGGAGTTATACCCAACAAAAAATCTTGACCTAGGTCTCTAAAATTCATTTTTTATGAGGACATAAATCATATACAGGGCTCACTAAAAAATTCCTCTTCTGTAAAAATCCCTAATTTCCCGCACCAAAAACTGAAAATGCCTGGAATCAAATTCCGCTTTGACAAAAAGTTACGCCCTTCAATGGAGATTCAGCCTAGCATACTTTTGCTGATGGATTGTGGAGAGAGGCCCAAAAAGTAAGAATCCCTAGCTTCTACAGCTGTATAATGTCTTATTCTCAGGTTAGCTTTGATACCATGTTATATTTTTATCATTTAAGCAATATGATCTTAGGATCTTATTTGAGAGAATAACTTCCACAACAATAAATACAAGAGACAAGAGACACAAAGAATTTTCCTCGGGGAAACCATAAAGGATAAAACCTTTCAAATTCTTCAGAGATAGAATGAGCACCAATGGCAGCAGTAAAACCTGAAAACATAAAGATGATCTCCACAACTGTTCTCTCTCTCTTACTTGAGAGAGCTTCTTCTCTCTCACTCATGCACCACAGTGAGTGAGTGTGTGTGTAATAAATAGAGAGGCTCACTCTCTATTTATATTATTTCGTTCACTTAATGCCCACTTTAACATGTTTGCCCCACTTAACAATTACTTACTAGGGCCGACATCTCTAGGAGAGTCTAATAACCCTAGTGCCCCACAACTGTGGGGACTTTTCCCTCTGATCAACAATGAGAGTTAACCTTGACACAATTATGGGGACTATTTCCTCGACTTACAATTGAGGGTCAACTTCAATGACTTTACATGAGTTGTTTACATTATTGAATCTCCCAATCAGAACATCGGGGAATGACATGACTCAATTACATGATAGATACTTCTCGGAATAAACATCAGGGTACAATACATAAGATATACAAGTGAATACATTCTGAAGTTACAAATACATCAAAAAAACCATACTGTGATGAGGAAGGAAATGGATCCTCCAACAGATCACAAGAGTGACTAGGAACTGGATACAAGAAGGTAGACACAAATAATATGCATATAAGATAATGATGGAATCAGGATAATAGTCAAATGAAGGGATAAATCCTTGAACAGTGAGCATGACATAGAGATGACCTAAGGCAACTCGTAACTTGTAGATAGAACAACTAGACTTATTTTTCATGTAGGAGACATGATCAGATTCCCTAAGTACAAAGTACAAGTGGAGGAGTAAAGACTCAAAGTGATAGCTGAGATGAAAGTGTAAATTGAAACATGAGTATCAAAAAATTTAGAGAGAGCTATGTTCAAGGAGGACATGCTTCCACTGTTTCTAATTCAAAGAGAGTACTTCTTCCTTATATTTCCTGTTAAATTTTAATGAGTCTAGAACAATCAACTTAGTTATCTCTTCATTTTTGACAAGCTTAAAGAGGGGAGAGAATAATGATTGATAAAGTCACTTATTCATGGATTTTACGAGCTTGAACTAGTACATGCTCATTGTTGTTTTCATATTTTGAGAGTTTGAAAACTCTGGAGAAGACTCCATGGGGTTTTTTTTTCCATCCAATTTAGCCTCCTGAGGCTGAAAAGTATAAAACACACCATAGAAGAACTCTCTTAGCTTTCGAAGAAGTAAGACACACCTTTTTTGTACTTAGTCAGGAAGGTCCCAAAAATGTTAAATTACCACCTACCCAATGCCCCTTCAAAAAAAACATATATCTTGATTTTTAGAGTGTGAAGGAAGGCAAGGTCAATCAGAAATATCCATTTGGTTACGCGAAATGGGGCTTACAATAGTAAACTCAATGCTTTGTTCTTTAGGATTTAACAAGCATGACAAAGACATAAAGTACACTCGAAATCTTTTTCATGTTTAGGTCTATAGCACAAAAAAGAGAAAACTAAGCTCATACCGGGCACTCCTTTTCCATAAGTTTAGTCCCTAAGGTCCTAAACAATGATAAACTTATTTCTAAGAATACTCTTCTCAATTCTAAAGAAAAGAGAGTGTTCCTTTTTCATATTATTCCACATGGTCCGAAAAAGAGATAACTTACCACCAATGTGGATTCCCATCCACATATTCTTAACGAGCTTGAATGGACAAGTTTACTCGGTAGTCAAGTCTATTTTGAGGAGTTAGACTTGGGCCTAAAGAAACTCCATATATTTTGCATGAATTTTTAGTGAGTTCGAAGAAGACAACTCGCATCCTCCTTACTGTTTTTAACGAGCTCGAAGGAGAGCAAAAAGAATGCTCTAAATGCAAGGAGACACGTGTCATAGGCAAGAGAAACTAGTTTGAAGTGCAAGGAACAAACCTATGCATAATGCAAGGAAAGCGGGAAAGATAGGGACACTCAGAGAGCATCTCCTCCAAGTAAAGGGTGTCAAGTTGCAAAGGAAAGATGATATAAGGATGAGTGACAATGAGAACAAATATGAGGGATTATATAACAAGCTAAAAATGTGGAAGCCAACATCAGGCTAAAAAGTGCGAGTAGGATACATTAAAATGTAGTTACAACTTGAACAACAAAGTGAGGCCAGTAAATAGTTGTGAATCCAACTACAAGTCCTATCTCCAGGAAACAACAACATCAGAAAATATTTGATGCAGGTCACTTTGGAAGAAACACATGTGACTTTGCTACCTTCTACAAAAGGTGTAGTCAAGGAAGAATCAATGAAATAGGACTCTATAGTACCAAGATACAAGGGTTTACAATCAGTAATATCAACCTCAGAAAAAGAGAAAAAATCAACAAGGGAGATGGAGTCTACAAGAACATACTCAGTATCACAAGAGTTGAAAAATTCATAAGAAAAATCAAAATCATTAGGATCACTGACTTGCTATTCGAAGGGAGAGACCAAAAACTCAAAAATACCAACATAAGAAGACCAATCTATGGAAAGATCAGGATTACTAATCAAATCAAGGTTAGACTTAGTCACAACTGAACCAACTTCCAAAAGAAGGCCATATTGTATCAAAGAATTTAGGAAGACTTAATATGAAGGAAGGAGATCATCCAAGACAAGACACATGTCTAAACTTTCAAATGGACCGATAGAGTAGATAACAGGCTCCACATTCTATATAGGATGACCCACTTGGTCAAGTGTTGGGACCCTTTACCAAGATGGTAAGTATGAAAATAGAGGCTAGTTCTTAGTAACAATTGAACACACAAGACATGAGGCCACATAGCTCACCCGTGGAAAAGTAGTGTCTATAGAAACATTAGGAATCAATAAAGGAAAAAATTGGTCTCTAGTTGGGTCAGGAGACGGATGAAGAAAATCCAACTGATCGATAGTGACAATTTCTTCACCATGATTAAAGTACATCACACGAAAGAATGTTGACACCATAGCTTGCATGGCATAGAAATAATCATGTCCAAGGAGAATATTGAAGTCCAAGGGGTATTATATCACCATGAAGTCAACTAAGATAGTATTCCCACCCAAAGTAATAGGTGTTTGAGCAAGAATTGCCAAGGCTATACTAGTTCTTCTATCAAACACCAGTAACTAACTAGTAGTTGACACAAGGTTGGGAGATCCCATGCATCAGTAAGCACGGGAAGACAAGATACTAACTGAGGCTCCTTCATTAACAATAGAATGAGAAATCATGTACTGTCCAACTTTGACCTTTATCTAGAAAGGTGTATCAGAAGGAATGTGTGGCTCCACTAGGCTATCCTAATAAAAGGAAGTAATCCAAGAGCTTGGTGGGGCTTGATTCAAAGTGATTTCAATGCCCCCTTGCTTAGTAAGTTCTGAACTGGAAGTGAAGAAAATGTGACTAGTAGACACTTCACTCTTTAAAGGAAGAGTGGGATTGGTCGATAATGGAATCAATTCAACGAATTCATGAAAGTCACTATCCGAGGGGAGAGTGGGATTGACCAAATATGACATTGGTTCAATCACATTAGGATCAACCTCTAAAAGAAGAGTGGGATAGATCAAAGTTGATATTGGTTCGACCACTAGATCAACCAAAGGTTGAGCAGGTTGTTGAGAAACTATAGGTTGTTTAGGAGAAGAAAATTCTTGAATCTCATACTACACTCTTCGTACCTCTGTGATAGCAAGGAACTGGTGAGTAAGATGATCTCCCTTGCATAGCTTACAAGGGAACTTAATTTTTTACTTCAAATGACCATTATTTTCAATGATGTAAACATGAGTAGCAGTGGTTGACTGTTTTCTCTCAGCATGACCTATAGAGGCTGGGCGTTTTTCCCCAGCATGACCACTAGAGGTTGGGTGACTGGGTCCAACCTCAATAAGAGAGTATGGTTGCTGAAAACCTTTAGGATGTTAATAAACAAGATGACCATGAAACCAAACTCTTCGTACCTCCGCGATGGCAGGGCATATATAAGTAAGGGGGTCTCCCTCAAAAATATTACATGGAAACTTGGGCTTTTGTTTTGAACGATTAGTATTTTCAACATTGTCAACATGACTTGAAGTGGTTGATGGTTTATCCTCAACATTAACCACAGAGGTTGAGAGACTTCCCCCAACATGACCTACAGAGGCTGGGTGGATGGATCCAACATGACTTGCAGAGGTTGGATGGGGAGGTTAAACTTGAACTATGGAGGATGGACAGGTGCCCTCAACACGAACTATAGAGGCTGAGTGACCTCCCCTAGCATGACCTAGAAATTTTGGATATGGTGCCCCCAGCATGAACTGCAGAGGCTGGGTGGTGAGGTTCAACTTGAATTGTATAGGTTGAACGGGTTCCCCGTTTCTTATGTCTCTTCTTCCTATTCCTCCTTCTTTGACTCCTTTTATACTGCTGGTTACTAGTATCAGTACTTTCACCACATGAGGTAGAAGGAGGAGGATAAGTAGCTACATGTGAATGGAAAGCAGTGTTTTGATGCCCTTGATATAAGGATATTACTTGAGAAGCATCAGGAGCATTCATGATAGTTGGAGTGGAAAACAACCACACCGGTAGCCTTAGGGTGAAACCAGGTAGATTCAAGGTGGACATCAAAGGAACACCAACATTCCCTATGAGAGGAATAGTACAAGGAGTTCCCAACATGGGGATCTCTTGGCTCGTGTACAAAGGGGTGTTAGCCATAGATTCAAACAAGGAGACAAAGTTTTAGGTCAACAAGAAACCAATAGTACAAAAAACACACCACTAGAAAAAGACCTAAGCATCAAGCCATGAAAACATTGATATGCCTTCTAAAGGAAAGTCTGGGATGATGAGAGCCCAGAACTAACCAGTGAAAAAAGGAGAGTAGTTACTTGGCATCTCATGAAGAGCCCTCCGAGTGCAAGCGCTGGAATCAACCAACGACCCTCCCATATTGTCTACCGAGGTTACCTTCCAAGTCTGCCCTAGGTGCACTGGAAATATCCTTCCAATTCCACCCATGTAAGATCCTAGCAGACATAATACTATGGATACAAAAATCATGGAGAAAGTCCGGCTGAACAGTCGTCAGTCCAACTGATGCACATGGGAACGGTAGAAAATCCCTAAACCCAAACAGTACCAAGATCCACCCGAGGCCGGGAGGAGGTATTGGATGAGTCCCAAAACATGCACCAGCTTTGGTGTATGCTTTACTGGGAAGTGGAGGGGTATCCCCAACAACTAGTATCGCATGACCTCGTGCTTGACTCCTGTGTGAGAGGAGATTTCCAGTGTCTTTCCCAATGAAGTTGGATTACCTAATAGATAGGCCACTATGTTTGAGTTTGGAGTTTTGGGTAGTTAATATATGCCTAACCAAAAGCACCATCCTAGACTAGTGTGTGTCATCCCTAGAAATAAATAGTTACTAATAAATTTTAAATATTAAGTGTTTATTTTAAAGGGTTGTTCATTACTCAAAGGGCGTGGTGAAGGTGAAACTAATGGTGTTTCGACTCAAAGTTGAAACAAGATGACTAAGCAAAGAGAAATGAAATGCAAAAAGCAAAAACTATTCTCTTCCTTTTTCAAATAGAAACTTGAAAGCCACAAAAGAACAATTTCTTTTTATTTTTTTTCAAAAACAATGATATGCCATGCAATCTAGACTAAAAACCTAATCTACATGGATATAAAGAAAACATGTGTTTTTTCTTTTTCTTTTTGTAAATGCAAGTTAATGAATTTAAAACTAAGTATGAGAAACTACAAGATTTTTTAAGAATTTTGAAATTTTCTCTGAAAAATAGTGAAAAGGAAATATTAAATGTAACCTAACGCAAAAGTATAAAATAATTTTGTCTTTTCTTTTCAAAAACTTTAAAAATTACAATGCAAATAAATGAAAACTTGAGCAAATTTACATTAGAGGAATTTTGAGGTCTAAAATGGGCCTCCTAAGGAAAATAATAAAATTATAGGTAAAATAATAAAATAATATTTATTAATTTTGGAGTAAGAAAGAAAAAAACTACTTTTGTGTTCGTATTTTTGACATATCTCCCTATGTTTTGGCTCAAATTTTGATCGAGAGAGCTCATTGGATGCAGAATTTGATTCTACATCCAACGAGTACCCACACAACATAATTTTGACAAACCCCACTACCCTGAAACAAGAAATACTTGAAAAAAAGTGATGATGACATGAAGTTTGAGTGAAAACACACGGAGATATGTTGAAAGTATGAACAAAAAAATTAGTTTTTTTTATGACAAATATGTCAATTCAACCATTATAGTTGACTCATTTTATTGAAATTCTATTGCTTCTTGAATTCCAACTAACAAGAACTTATTGTTGGCACGTTTTCTTATAAGGCCCATTTTAGACCCCAAATTTCCTCTAATGGCTAATCTAAGCATACAACACTGAAATGAGTCAAAAGTATCCCAAAGTGGGAGCCACTTCAAACAAGAGGAAGGGAATGGAACAAACCCCGACTTGGAGAAAGTAACAAACTTAAAAGTTTACTAGATCCACAAAGAGAAGAGTTGCAAACTAAGACTACAGGAAGTAGTACATAGTATAAAGAATTCAAGGACTTGATCACTGACCTAGAACATAAGAACACAACCTCACAAACCAAGCAGGAGGACCAACAACACTCACTAATGCAAGAAAATCAAACACAAAAGCTCAAGGACTTGAAGAAATCAAGTAAACAATGTGACAGACAGACCTCAGACTCACAGAGTCATGTCATAAACAAAACCCTTTCAAGCAATCAAAAGCCAATAGATAGAGACAAGCAAGCCCTACTGAACCAAAAGACTGCTATAGGAAAACACGCGATTGTCTACGTAGACAACCTACATATGACACACGACTGTCAAGAAGGAAACCTACATGTACACAATGAAACAAGCGACTATGTAGGCATACAACCCATGTGTGCTGCTAAAATTATTTCAAAGAAAAAATACTGGAAGCAAGGTTATAAACAAGACAAGCTATAAATCAAAGGCCAAAAAATAGACTGAACACACCTAGAATAAAAAATAAGCAAAGGATGGTAAGGGGACCTAAAGAATGGACCCACAGCATGCTGGACTCCCCAACAGAGTCGCCAGTTCTCTTGTTCAGGGCAACGTACCCTTTAATCTAGGGTTTGTATGGTTACCAACTTACTAAGACACTTGCAGACAATCATCTTATCTATAAAATGAAATAGGAATAGGAAGAATGCTTGAATTACCTGGTTTATGACCGTTTATCCAAGCTTGGTCTTCTCCTCTTTCAGTCTCCTTCAAATCTTCCAGGGATCTCCCAATTCATTTGTAAAAGACAAATTCTTCCAGCAATATCTCATATATATATTAATGGTTAGTGAAATGCATATTCATAATCCATCATACATGAGAAAGCAACAACACAAAGTTTGGAAGAAGAACTTTCTTTATTCATAAATAGAGAATGGTAAGATTACAACCCATCTTCTGAAACAAGGACTCCTCTGCAAATCGAGGACACTGAGTTTTCCTGCTCCAAGAGGTCTTAAGGTGTACCACCAACATAACTTTTCTCTTCTAATAATGATTGATTAGACCCATCCCATGCCCTATATTTATACATGGGGAAATAGAGAGGTTTCGAAGGTTAGGATGGTTGAGACAATTGAGATAGTTATTGATTAAGGCTCAACCGATCTCGACTAATCATGATTTATTATTTTTAACATTGGATTAAGGTACACATGAGTATGTATATAGTAAAGGCACGTGTGACACTCTCCTTTCTCAAAGGAAACCTGAGTGTTCAATGTACATGCGGGTTGCAATGCAAATAGTTGCATATGACACACGTGTTGCAATGCAAATAGTCATGTGTGCAACCCTAATCTCCAAATAAAAATGTATGAAGCTGGTCAAGAGATTATGTATTATCAATAATGCACATCTATAGTGTTTTGGCTTACTTCAATCCTAATTTTCCTTTTGTGTCCCAACATAATGGATGTTAGTACTTGGACGGAGAAGTGCCATTTTGGTTGATAACACATATGGTAAATCAATTTCTCTTTCTGTAAGATTGGTATCTCCATTATGATGTGTTTATTTAACCAATGAAGCCACACCTTCCCATGATATTCCTTTAATATATTTTCCACATCGTTCAATCCATACCTTCATCCAATCAATATTGTTTGCTTTGTATAAATGAAGTGCATCCTAGTCACGACCGACTGTTTCATGAAAGTAAAATTACAATTAAGTACAAATGTGTATTCACTTAACATGCATGTAATATACACTTTTAATTGATGCATATTTAATATTAAAAATGGAATAAGTATGATATATACATATAAAACAACAGTTAAATGTACTATAATTAATCTCCACTAGCTAATAATTACCTTTCACCTTCCTCGATCTACTTTTCCCAATGAGGTACTCCCCTTCAAAATTGTTATTGGAGTCTAGATCACAAATACGAATTAAATTGAGCTTTGATGCTAATATAGGAAGGTATTTAGTAATATACATCATGTTCTAGTATATCAGATATCCCTCCATCATAGAACCATTTGGACATGCTCATTGTCTAATCAAGCACTTCAAAAATTTCAAGTGCCTCTCAACCATCCACATGGACCTTGATTGTACTAGTCCACAAAATTCAATCTCCTCAACTTGGTGTATGAGGTAGTCTTCTTGTGCATTGAAAAATGCCAAAGGTATATACTTTTTCATTTCACACATCAGACGTGGAATTTCTCTCCTCCAATACTTTATATCTTCTTTATGGATTTCTTTAGATGATAACCATCTACAAGTGATGCAAACAAATCATGAAATTTAACAAAAAAAAAATATTACGGAACAATTATAAAAATAAATATCAAATATAAGTTCTACCATGAACAAAACAAACACTTTATGCATGGAAGATATCAACACTTACCTCATGTATTTTCCAAGATCACATATAAATTGTTTGACATTGTTGTCGAATTTTTCTCGGAGACATAGAGGTCGAACATACTATAACAATATAAAAATTCTTTCATTATTTTTTTCAAAAAGTAAACAAAAAAATACCAACAATAATATGCACAAGAATAAATACACACACACACACACATATATATACCATAATAATTACCTCGAGGAAGACATGTCAATCATGCATTTTCACCCCCGAAAATTCACCTTTCTTGGTTATGATATTGTTCATGTTCGAACAAAATCCGGTGGGAATTTTAATTTTTCGTATGACTTGTTTTACAAAATTACTTTGCGACTCCTTTAACAACCATGGAAGCAAGTTTATATTAATTTGGTCTTCGTTTCTATGTAATTGAATGGCATCTTTCATTGCATGATTGGCTTCTTGAATGTCATTGCTAATTTTTACAATTTTTTTCTTTCTCGCTCCTTAAATCCAATATTTGCCATAATGTTTCAACCGCATTCTTTCCGATATGCGTTGTATAAAAAATATGACAAATTTGTAGGTGCTCATAGTACTAAAACCTCCCGAGTTGTTTAGGATAAATTTTCATTCCTCGTGGAAGACCATTAATATTTTCATGATCACGATTGCCATCATGAATCACGGTTTATAAATAATTTACAGGAATCAATGTCAATTATAGTAAACAATACATAATAAAAAGGATTAAAAAAATTTCATATATGATGATAGATAGACAATTTGATTTGTACGTACCTTGATTATTTCCATTATATTGCAACTTCCATAGGTGAGGTGTCATTATCTACAGTTTTAATGCAATCTCTTGATTCCCATTGAGTAGATGTTTATCTGTAGTTAGATAACTACAACTCTTAGAGAGGAAGTTCATATACTCATCAAACACCTCCTTTTGTAAACATTTTGAATGACATGGTATGATCTTAGGACCACAAATTGGACATGAAAATTTTCCCATTTTTTGAAGACCTACATAAAGAGTCGATGGATTAACATTTTCAATTAGAATTATATAAAATGAATGGATTATTTAAAAAAACAAGCATGCATAATATATCAAATTCATAAAATTAAATACTATTTAAGTCGATGTTATAATTACATACTGTAAAAATGGGTTAACCTCGGGGAATCATGTATTGTCCATACAAGCATTGCATGGAATTGAAATTTTCTTTGTCATATTGGTCTATATACATCATACATAGTGATTCCATTCCGTATATTTAGTAGTTTGTCAATAAGAGGCTTGATATATACATTCATTTCTTTAACTTGGTACTTACCTGATTGATTTGAACATATAAAATATATTATTACAACCATTAATATATATAAATAATAAACAACAGTAAAAGTAAAAAAATATATGACATTATGCAACAAAATACAACAAGTGAGATACTACTATATTAAAAAAATGTTGTAGACACACACCTGGAATAATAATTGCAAACATTATGTGCTCCCTCTTTATTGACAACCATGGAGGAATGTTATTATTGATAAGAAAAATAGGCCACACCAAGTAAATAGACCTCCTATCTGCATATGGATTGGCACCATCTTCTACCAAATCAAGCTTAACATTAGGAGGTTCTTCTTTAAAGTGTGGCTAATTTCCCTCCATATCTCTAAATGTAGAACCATCTATAGTCATTCAAAGAATGCCCTCTTGAATTATATTATGTGCATCGTAATCCATAAATTGTGCTATGTTTTTTCACTTGAACATTCATTGCAAACATGGAATAATTGGAATGTAACGAAGAACCTTGTGAGGAACCTTTTTTGTTACTTGATCTATTCGATATTTACTATTATAAAATTCTAGACATTATGTTTCAAATTCATGTTGTTTATAATATATGATATGGTCATCGGGGCATGCATCAATTGATCCATATTGCATTCCAATTTCTTTCATGATGACAGATAAATGTCGATATGTGCAAGGTAAAATATTTGGCAATGGTAACAAAAATTCAGCTATCAAGGTACAACAAATTAATGTAATAAACTAGTTAATATAATATATAAATTATATTAATGAAACATGTTTCATTCGTATTAATTTTACTTATGAATTAACAATGAAATTATCAGAGGATCAAAGATAACCTTTATCACGATCATATGTATGTGATGGAATATATTACATACCTTAACATCTATGTGACTAATCTATTTGAAAGACCATTCATGACCTTCAAGTTCATTATAAACAATATAGAAGAGAGAATATTTGTCTTGGAGCCTTCATAAAGGGGTTCGCATGCCTTCTCAAGGAGAGGTAAATCATGAACATCATCAAAGTCATCATTTTCATGATCATGATCATCATCATCCATTCTAACATTAATTGTATCATGGATCAATGTATTCATACTATCATATTCAACTATGTCGTCGGTATGATCATCTTCTTCGTTATGATCATTAACTTGTTCTTCATTTTTCATAGCTCCAGGGTCCATCGGTGCTTGTTCTGAAAGCACATCCTATGGGAGATATGTCGTAGGATGTATTTCCTTTATAATTACATGAAACCATCAAGATATATTAGTTAATATAATAAATATTAGTATGATACCTACATTTACAAAATCAATCAATAAAAATACATATATAATGAAAAACTTACAAATGGATGATATGCATGTCCCCCTTCATCATGTCCATATTCCCTACAATGTATTTTGGTCATTGAGATATTTATTCTTCTCCTTTTAAAGCCCCTGCATTACCTACATGTACAATAGAATTTCCCATCACCCTTTCCTTTTCACTCCATCCCACAATCTAGCAAGAAATTCATGATTTTTCTCACGTGGATCAGGAATATTGTTATGTTCTGACATTTTCTGATACCAAGCTTGACGGATGATTATCGATCCTAAAAAATCAAGGTCCACACTTCACTATGTTTAATCACCGTAACAATTGAAATAATTGCGTATTTCTGTATGTAAAACAATCCTTGCACAGATTATAAATTTGGAAAACTGTTGCTTGTATAGCAAACATGTGTGTTAGAATAATCAACCCATAGTTAGCTACCTTAGACATTAATATAATTATTTTTGTCTTATTTGCCTAGTTCATGTGTCCCACCTTATGCAATTTGTCATTTACCTATCCATAGTGTCAAACTCGCCTATTTTGACTCATGTAGCACTTGGGAAACTTCAAGGAATCCATTCTACTTTATTCCTAGCCTCCTAGGCGCCCTTCTGATTTTTTTGCTTTATTGCCCGCTTTTTCAGTCCTTTAAGGCAATTGGGAAAGTTTGACTAGGTG
Source organism: Pseudotsuga menziesii (assembly GCA_001517045.1). Classification (NCBI taxonomy): domain Eukaryota; kingdom Viridiplantae; phylum Streptophyta; class Pinopsida; order Pinales; family Pinaceae; genus Pseudotsuga; species Pseudotsuga menziesii. The sequence continues at coordinate 246,625 of LPNX010055877.1, forward strand.
AGGTTAACTAGTTTTTTGTCCTCCACATCCTCCACTCTTTTATCCTATGAAAAGCATGTATGAGTTTTCATTCCATCACTCTTTAGCTTGCCTAAGTGCTTTTTCCAATTCGTGAGCTCCATGACTGATTTGGAAACTACTTTATGCACCTATGCGAGATTTGCTTAATTTTAGTAAGCCTGCTTTTGACTAGATTTGAATTACCTCCTCATGCATTCGAATCTCCTATGTAATTATTTAATGCAACAACATATTATGTTATAGGGTTGGCTATTGTACACTGAGTTAATACAATTTAGTGTTCAACTCCATTTTCAGTCTCTTTTGTGAGTGATTTTGCAAGTTCAATTGATAATTGTTGTGAGTAAAATTGTTCTATCACTGGGTTCAATTTCCACATGGTATCAGAGCCATTGTAGATCAATTTATCTCCTTCAAATTTTTTTTGCAGGTTCGACATCAATGACTGGGAGCCTTTTACTGACAGCCGAGACAATTTCTGAGCTATGGATCAATCTCAGAAGATCATCTTGACTCCCTTCAATTTCTTTGAATGGAAACCAAAGATGGAGATACTTTTGAGAGAAAAAGGCCTCTATAGGGTGACTATGGCAACAGAAGCAAAGGCCAATGTAGATGCAGAGAAGATAAAATGGCACAACAGGAGGGATGAGGCCTATGGTCTCTTATGTCTGAGTATTTCCAGAGACCTCCTTTTCCATCTTGATGGATTGACATCACTGAATGAAGTATGGGAGAATCTTACTGATCTTTTTGGAAAAACAGATGAGATGAGGGGACATCAAATCGAAAATGAGCTGATTTCCCTGAGTCCCAGTAGCTTTGAATCTCTGCAACTCTATTTCTCCAAGTTCAAAGCACTTGTTTTGCAGCTAAAACAACGTGGGATCGAAAATAAGGATGATCACCTGGTCTTGGCCATACTCTTGAAGCTTGGCCCTGACTATTCAATGTTTGTTTCTACCTTCTATGCCACAAAGTTGACAGCTCGAACCTGGAAGATGCCTAGCCTTGCAGATTTCATGGAAACTCTCACACAAGAACAAGACAAGCTGGTGATGATGGGCACCATCAAACCATCCAAAGACCAAGCTCTGGTTGCTGGAGATTCGAGGGTGGATTCAAAAAGCAAAAAGAAAGCTAAAAATCCACCTGAGCAAAAGAGAGACAAGAACAAGTCTCTGGAGGAGCCACAAGGTTCCAAGAAGAATAAAGGAGAAATGAGCAAGTGCACATACTGCAATAAGGGAAATCACACTGAAAGCTCTTGTATGAAGAAGCAAATAGACATGCTGACCCAACTCCTGGAGAACAATGGCATCTCCCTTCCAGACAGATCAAAGAAGAGAGAAGGAGGATCAAGTTCAGAAGATAGAGAGAGAGTTCATGCATTGGTTGTTGGCACATCAAGCTCACCTAGTTTCATCATTGATTCTGAAGCTTCAAGACACATGGTTTCGACCAAGGAGGAATTCTCCTCACTTGACATGTCGAAGGGACCACCTATAGTACTGGGAGATGAATCTCTCACTGAAAGTTTGGGCAAAGGGAGGATTGATCTTGATCATGGTTCGTTCAGCAATGTGTTGTATGTGCCTGGTCTTGCCTCCAACCTCTTATCAGTGTACCAGATGACTCACACTTGGTCTCCAAAGAAGGTAATATTCTCCCCTGATGAAGTTGAGATCACAGAGATCTCAAGTGGTAAATTCATTGCAAAAGGAGTTGCAAATCATTCTCATAAGGTATACATGCTATCACACTTCCTACCCTACTCAAACCCCTCTGCTCTTCTGATTCATGCTAATGAAGCAAGCAAGCTTTGGCATGAAATATTTGGCCACCTAAATTACAAGTATCTTTCTGATCTTAGTGAAAAATAGATGGTCATAGGGTTGCGCAAGATAAAATTTTCCAAAGGAGTCTGCCAAGGTTGTGTCCTAGGAAAACACCCAGAGCATAAATTTGAGAGAGCTAGTCATGAGAGAACCTCTGCACCCCTTGAGTTGATCCACAGTGATGTTGCTGGCCCATTCCCTCATATTTCCATGAGTTAGGCCAAATATGTATTGACTTTCATAGATGACTTTTCCAGGTATTGCTGGGTTTACTTCCTGAAACACAAGTCTGAAGTTTTTGGGCTATTCAAAGTCTTCAAGGCTTTGGTTGAGAACCAGTCTGGGAGGAAACTCAAGGTCCTCAGATCTGACAATGGTGGTGAGTATGTCAAGTCTGAGTTTATACAATATTGTGTAGATGCAGGTATTCAGATGCAGCATTCTATCCCTTACACACCACAACAAAATGGTGTTGCTAAGAGGAAGAACATATCATTGAAGGAGATGGCAACATGCATGATGGAGGCCAAAACTTTGCCACCAAAGTACTGGGTCGAAGCTATCAAATGTGCAGCCTATATCCATAATAGGGTGCCTCAAAAAAATCTTGATGGTATGACTCCTTTCGAAGCATGGAGTGGGCACAAGCCAGATGTGACCCATTTCAGGATTTTTGGCTCAAGGGCTTGGGCTAGAATTCCAACAGAAAAGAGAAAGGATTTGCAGCCCCAAATCCAAGAGTGCCTATTTGTTGGATACTCTAATGATTCAAAAGGGTACAAACTGATAAATTTGACAACAAACAAAGCCTTCATTAAAATGTGTGTTCAGTTTTAAGAAGAACCCCTAGCAGCGGTGGAAGTTGGAGAAGCCTCTTCACCACCAGAGCCTTTGAAAGTAAGTGAAGAGATTGTTGAACATGCTGTTTCTGATATGTATGATAGTGATTAGTTTATTGCATATATTAACAGCTCTAAAAGGCCAAAATGGGAAGCCAAGACTCTTCATGCAGCAGGAGAGCTAGCAGGGAATCCCAATGACCCCAGGAGGACTAGATCTCAATTTGAGGTTGGTCTGTGCATGAAGGATCCTATGTTTACTGAGAAATCCTATATGATGGTGGAATTAGATCCTCAGACATATGAAGATGTAGTAGGAGATCCAATATGGCAAGCAGTCATGAAGGAAGTGTTCAGCTCACTCCAGAAGAGCAACACTTGGGAGCCAGTGGATCTTCCCCTAGGGAGGAAGCTAGTGCAGTGTAAGTGGGAGTATAAGACCAAATTTTCTGCTTATGGTTCACCTCTGAATTACAAGGCTATATTGGTATCCAAGGGCTACTCATAGGTTCATGGCATAGATTACAATGAGACCTTTGCACAAGTGGCAAAGATGGACTCCATCAGGCTAGCCTTAGCCATTGCAGCCTCAAAGCAATGGGAGGTACATCACATGGATGTAAAATGTGCCTTTCTAAAAGGATATCTCACTGAATAGATATACATGCAGAAGCCTCAAGTATTTGCTACTAACCCTTCTCTTGTGTGCAGGTTGAGAAAGTCATTGTATGGGCTAAAGCAAGCCCCCAGGGCTTGGTATGCCAAGATTTATAGCTTCTTGCTATCACTGAATTTTGTTTGGTGCAAATCAGATACAAATGTCTATTTGAAGTTAATTAATGGTTCTTTAATGATCATTGTGTTATATTTTGATGACCTCCTCATTACAGGAAGCTCAAAGGATGAGATTGCTTCCTTGAAGGGTGCAATGAACAAAGCCTTCTCCATGACATATTTGGGGCTCTTAAGCCAATTTTTGGGGCTTGAGATTGCTCAAACCAAAGATGGAATCAAGGTGCACCATTCCAAGTATGCCTTGGTTTTTCTGAACAAATTCAAAATAAAGGATTGCAAACCAAGCAAGACTCCTTTCCTTTCAGGAGTGAAGCTGGAAGAGGCTGATTCTTCACCTATGGTAAACAATACACTGTATAGGCAATTGATTGGATGTTTGTTGTATATTACACATACTAGACCTGATATTTCTTATGTAGTAAGTGTGGCTTCTAGATACATGGATCAACCTCATGAGATCCATTGGAAAGCATCCAAAAGGATCCTTAACTTTGTTCAGGGAACAAGGACACATGGGATCTTCTATAAAGAAAAATATGATCTTGATTTGATTGGATTTACTGATAGTGATTAGGCAGGTGATAGCATAGAAAGAAAGTCCACATCAGGATATGTGTTCATGCTTGCAGAAGGGCCAATCATCTGGTCAAGCAAGAAACAGAGTGCCATTGCACTCTCATCTACAGAAGCAGAGTACAGAGGAGTTGTTAAGGCAACAACTCAATGATTATGGTTGCGGGGGTTACTTGGAGAGTGTGGCTTCGAATCAGAGTACTCAACTACCATCTACTTTGATAACCAGAGTACCATTCGAATCTGCAATGATCCTGTTCAGAAGTAGAGAACCAAACACATTGAGATCCATATGCACTACATCAGAGAGCTTGTGCACGATGGCACCATTCACCTACTCTTCTGTTCATCTTCAGAACAAGTAGCTGATATCTTCACCAAAGCATTTTGTGAGAAGACCTTCAGCAATCTCAAATCACTACTAGGGATTTCTGATCATGCTGTGAAGCATGAGTGAAGACAAGATTTCCAAATTTTGTTTTACAGTCCATGTTTAAGGGAGGATTTTCCCATGTGGTTTTTTCCTCTTTCCTTGTTTAAATGGACATGCAGTATGTAAAGGGTGGCTAAGCCTTGTTGCTAGGCCCTATAATTTTCTGATATATTACTCATAAGTCAGGCTTAACGGGGTGTGTTAGAATAATCAACCCATAGTTATCTACCTTAGTCATTAATTTAATTATTTTTGTCTTATTTGCCTAGTTCATGTGTCCCACCTTATGCAAGTTGTCATTTACCTATCCATAGTGGTAAAAATTTCCTATTTTGACTCATGTAGTGCTTGGGAAACCTCAAGGAATCAATTCTACTTTATTCCTGGCCTCCTAGGCGCCCTTCTACTTTTTCTGCTTTATGGCCTGCTTTTTCAGTGCTTTAAGGCAATTGGGAAAGTTTGACTAGGTGAGGTTAACTAGTTTTTTGTCCTCCACATCCTCCACTCTTTTCTCCTATGAAAATCATGTATGATTTGTCATTCCATCACTCTTTATATTGCCTAAGTGATTTTTCCAATTCGTGAGCTCCATGACTGATTTGGAAACTACTTTATGCACCTACAGGGGATTTGCTTAATTTTAGTAAGCTTGCTTTTGACTAGATTCGAATCGCCTCCTCATGCATTCGAATCTCCTATGTAATTATTTAATGCAGAAACCTATTATGTTACAGGGTTGGATATTGTACACTGATTTAATACAGTTTAGTGTTCATCTCCATTTTCAGTCTCTTTTGTGAGTGATTTTACAAGTTCAATTGATAATTGTTGTGAGTAAAATTGTTCTATCACTGGGTTCAATTTCCACATGGTATCAGAGCCATTGTAGATCAATTTCTCTCCTTCAAATTTGTTTTGCAGGTTCGACATCAGTGACTGGGAGCCTTCTACTAATAGCCAGGACAATTTCTGAGCTATGGATCAATCTCAGAAGATCATCTTGACTCCCTTCAATTTCTTTGAATGGAAAGTAGAGATGGAGATACTGTTGAGAGAGAAAGGCCTCTACAGGGTGACTATGGCAATAGAAGCAGAGCCCAATGCAGCTATAGAGAAGATAAAATGGCACAACAGGAGGGATGAGGCCTATGGTCTCTTGTGTCTAAGTATTTACAGAGACTTCCTTTTCCATCTTGATGGATTGACATCACCGAATGAAGTATGGGAGAAGCTTACTGATCTTTTTGGAAAGACAGATGAGATGAGGGGACATCAAATTGAAAATGAGCTGATTTCCCTGAGTCCCAGTAGCTTTGAATCTCTACAACTCTATTTCTCCAAGTTCAAAGCACTTGTTTTGCAGCTAAAACAATGTGGGATCAAAAATAAGGATGATCAGCTGGTATTGGCCATACTCTCGAATCTTGGCCCTGACTATTCAGTGTTTGTTTCGACCTTCTATCCCACAAAGTTGAAAGCTCGAACCTGGAAGATGCCTAGCCTTGCAGATTTCATGGAATCTCTCATACAAGAACAAGACAAATGGTGATGATGGGCACCATCAAACCATCCAAAGACCAAGCTCTGGTTGCTGGAGATTCAAGGGTGGATTCAAAAAGCAAGAAAAAATCTAAAAATCCACCTGAGCAAAAGAGATACAAGAACAAGTCTCCGGAGGAGCCACAAGGTTCCAAGAAGAATAACCAGAAGAAGAAGAATAAAGGAGAAATGAGCAAGTGCGCATATTACAATAAGGGAAATCAAACTGAAAGCTCTTGTAGGAAGAAGCAAATAGACATGCTGACCCAACTCCTGGAGAAGAATGGCATCTCCCTTCTAGACAGCTCAAAGAAGAGAGAAGGAGGATCAAGTTCAGAAGACAGAGAGAGAGTTCATGCATTGGTTGCTGGCACATCAAGCTCACCTAGTTTCATCATTGATTCTAGAGCTTCAAGACACATGATTTTGACCAAGGAGGCATTCTCCTCACCTGACATGTTGAAGGGACCACCTATAGTACTGGGAGATGACTCTCTCACTGAAAGTTTGGGCAAAGGGAGGATTGATATTGATCATGGTCAGTTCAGCAATGTGTTGGATGTGCCTGGTATTGCCTCCAACCTCTTATCAGTGTACCAGATGACTCACACTGGGTCTCCAAAGAAGGTCATATTCTCCCCTGATGAAGTTCAGATCACAAAGATCTCAAGTGGTAAAGTCATTGCAGAAGGAGTTGCAAATCATGCTCAGAAGGTATACATGTTCTCACACTTCCTACACTACTCAAACCCCTCTTCCCTTCTGATTCATGCTAATGAAGCAAGCAAGCTTAGGCATGAAATATTTGGACACGTAAATTACAAGTATCTTTCCGATCTTAGTGAAAAAGAGATGGTCATAGGGTTGCCCAAGATAAAATTTTCCAAAGGAGTCTGCCAAGGTTGTATCCTAGGAAAACACCTAGAGCATAAATTTGAGAGAGATAGTCATGAAAGAACCTTTGCACCCCTTGAGTTGATCCACAGTGATGTTGCTGGCCCATTCCCTCATATTTCCATGAGTCAATCCAAATATGTATTGACTTTCATAGATGACTTTTCCAGGTATTGCTGGGTTTACTTCCTGAAACACAAGTCTAAAGTTTTTGGCCTATTCAAAGTCTTCAAGGCTTTGGTTGAGAACTATTCTGGGAGGAAACTCAAGGTCCTCAGATCTGAAAATGGTGGTGAGTATGTCAAGTCTGAGTTTATACAATATTGTGCAGATGCAGGTATTCAGATGCAGTATTCTATCCCTTACACACCACAGCAAAATGGTGTTGCTGAGAGGAAGAACATATCACTGAAGGAGATGGCAACATGCATGATGGAGGCCAAAAATTTGCCACCAAAGTACTGGGCCGAAGCTATCAACTATGCAGCCTATATCCAGAATAGGGTGCCTCACAAACAAATTTATTGTATGACTCCTTTCGAAGCATGGAGTGGGCACAATCCAGATGTGACCCATTTCAGGATTTTTGGCTCAAGGGCTTGGGCTAGAATTCCAACAGAAAAGAGAAAGGCTTTGCAGCCCCAAAGCCAAGAGTGCCTATTTGTTGGGTACTCTGAAGATTCAAAAGGGTAAAAACTGATAAATTTGAGCACAAACAAAGCCTTCATTGAAAGGTGTGTTCAGTTTCAAGAAGAACCCCTAGCAGCAGTCGAAGTTGGAGAAGCCTCTTCACTACCAGAGCCTTTGAAAGTAAGTGAAGAGATTGTTGAACATGCTATTTCTGATATGTCTGATAGTGATGAGTTTATTGCAGATCCTAACAGCCCTAAAAGGCCAAAATGGGCAGCCAAGACTCTTCATGCACCAGGAGAGCTAGCAGGGAATCCCAATGACCCCAGGAGGACTAGATCTCAATTTGAGGTTGGTCTGTGAATGAAGGATCCTATGTTTGCTGAGAAATGCTATCTGATGGTGGAATCAGATCCTCAGACATATGAAGATGCAGGAGGAGATTCAAGATGGTAAGTGGCCATTAAGGAAGAGTTCATCTCACTCCAGAAGAGAAACACTTGGGAGCTAGTGGATCTTCCCCCAGGGAGGAAGCTAATGCAGTGTAAGTGGGTGTATAAGACCAAATTTGCTGCTGATGGTTCACCTCTGAAGTGCAAGGCTAGATTGGTATCCAAGGGCTACTCACAGGTTCATGGCATAGATTACAATGATACCTTTGCACCAGTGGCAAAGATGGACTCCATCAGGCTAGCCTTAGCCATTGCAGCCTCAAAGCAATGGGAGGTAAATCACATGGATGTAAAAGGTGCCCTTTTGAATGGAGATCTCACTGAAGAGATATACATGCAGCAGCCTCAATTATTTGCTACTAACCCTTCTCTTGTGTGCAGGTTGAGAAATTCATTGTATGGGCTAAAGCAAGCCCCCAGGGCTTGGTATGCCAAGATTTATAGCTTCTTGCTATCACTGAATTTTGTTCGGTTGAAATCAGATCCAAATGTCTATTTGAAGTTAATTAATGGCTAATTAATGATCATTGTGTTATATGTTGATGACCTCCTCATTACAGGAAGCTCAAAGGATGATATTGCTTCCTTGAAGGGTGCAATGAACCAAGCCTTCTCCATGACAGATTTGGGGCTCTTAAGCCAATTTTTGGGGCTTGAGATTGCTCAAACCAAAGATGGAATCAAGGTGCACCAGTCCAAGTATGCCTTCGATTTTCTGAACAAATTCAAAATGAAGGACTGCAAACTAATCAAGACTCCTTTCCTTTCAGGAGTGAAGCTGGAAGAAGCTGATTCTTCACCTATGGTAAACAATACACTGTATAGGAAATTGATTGGATGTTTGTTGTATTTTACACATACTAGACCTGATATTTCTTATGCAGTATGTGTGGCTTCTAGATACATGGATCATCCTCATGAGATCCATTGGAAAGCAGCCAAAAGGATCCTTAACTTTGTTCAGGGAACAAGGACACATGGGATATTCTATAAAGCAAAATCTGATCTTGATTTGATTGGATTTACTGACAGTGATTGGGAAGGTGATAGCACAAATAGAAATTCCACATCAAGATATGTGTTCATGCTTGCAGAAGGGCCAATCAGCTGGTCAAGCAAGAAACAGAGTGCCATTGCACTCTCATCTATAGAAGCAGAGTACAGACGAATTGTTAATGTAGCAACTCAATGTTTATGGTTGCAGGGGTTACTTGAAGAGTGTGGATTCGAATCAGAGTACTCAACTACCATCTACTGTGATAACCAAAGTACCATTCAAATTTGCAATGATCCAGTTCATAAGCAGAGAACCAAACACATTGAGATCCTGTTGTGCCCCTACTCAACAGCCTTAAAAAAACATATTTCATCAAACAAAATCCTATTTTCTTTTGATGAAATGTTCGAATTTCTTATAGCAAATCTACAGAATTGACAGCTACTGTGATGGTGACATTCCGCGAGCTACTAAATCAATGAAATTCTATTTTTTTACAACCTTTGTGAATTATGGTTAATGGACAAGAAATCACTACATTGAAAATCATTACTTGGATGAATTATCTTCCAGATTATGGGGTAAATTTTGGGTTTTACGCCTCTTACCATAAGTCTTCATTTGAATATTAATCAATGGATAGGTATTATTGGTTGTTTGTAACTTGGACAAGGTCCTATAGCATCGAAGGATTAATAATTTATCTAAACATGCCTTTTCCTAAGTTCATTTTTACAAACTCCGAATCATATTGGTCATACTATAATTGTTCAATGTCGATTTTTATAATATGATCCGTGTTATGAAGGTTCGATGTTGGGTTTCATGGTTATGTCACATCATATGCTCGCCACCTTCAAACGATTATATGATCATATGGTAAGGTGTATGTGTTAACTTCTAAGGTTTAACCCTCATGGTCATTTCGACCTGTGCCATCACCTCCAAACTCGATCCACTTGCCGCAAGAATGATTTGGAATCATTGCACTTGTACTCAACCCTGTCAATCTCATTCACTTGCTAGTACGATCTCAGCATCGTGGCTCCCTCCGCGTTGAACACCTTTGATTCATTTATGGTTTGTTGGTATGATGATAAGGCCGAATAAATGATGGCAACTTCAGTTTAATCTGGAGTCTTCGCCGTCATTTCTTATTTTTGATTGCCATTCTACGTGATCATTTCCTCTCCATGCCGAGTTTTCAGGGTTATTGGCTGCGTTTTCTCATGATGTATTTTGTTTATCACAAAGTTGGGTTCCATTGCCTATGTGTTCTCCTCGGGCTACACCCTGAGTGCTTGCTCTCCAGTTCACTGTCACGTTTCGACTTGTGGTGTCTTCTCTGTGTGCGTTTTCGTGCATTTGCACAGGTAGTCATGGCTCCTGTGGTTAGAGTTGAGCCCAATCACACAAAGCTCCTTGACGAGAACCCTGAGCTTTTAACCAAGGTCAAAGTTGTGGGATGGCTGCCATTTATTCGCAGGTTTTCGAATTTGAACCCGGAAGTGACGAGGCTGTTTGCTTTCTCATTGGATGATTCTAGGGTTGAAATAGCCGACCTCCGATTCAGGGTGGACGAACGTTCAGTGGCTCTGGTTACTGGTTTTCCATTTACAGGCGCACGATGGTTTAAGTATAAGCAGATGGAGGTGACTGAGTGGCGGCAAATGTTGAAGAATCCTTGTCAAGACGTATCATTCAGAACTGGGGTATCTCGAAAATGCTTCAAAAAGGAATGGCGGCCGGTCCTCGACATTATCCATAGGTACATGACCTGTGAAGGTTGTCTCTCCTTGACTTATGTATATCACCTTCGGTTGATGGTTGTGTTTATCGGTTTTCCTCTTAATTTTCCTCATTGTCTAGTTAAGAGTATGACAAAAATGTCCTTGGCCATTAAAAAGGGTTCGAAGAACATTAGTCACAGCCTGTTTCATCACGGCTTGGTAAGGATTTTAGTTGAGAGAGAATTATCTAAACAAAACCAGTCATGGGATGAGTTTATTGATTCTAATGGCTTCTTGGACTTCTGTCACTGTCAATTTGATTGTCCTAAAGAATGTGTTAGGCACCAAGAACCTAGTCGAGTTCTGGATTCACCTTTACACGAGCCTGTGTCAAACCCTACCGGTCGTATGAGCTCTAGTGTTTGTAATGACTATGTTCCTTCTCCTGCGAGTAGTCCCGATACTCCTCTTCCTTCTAAGCGCATCAGGAAGTCTTTAAATCTATTGCCGGTTACACCAAAGCGTAATATTGATAATACCTGCAAACTGAAGGGTAAAATCCTGAATGTTAAGGTCAATGGTAGGTTTACGAGAAGCATGGCCAAGGGTAGTGGTGTTAAGCCTCCCGTGAGCGATAGTGTTCATGTTGAAATAGTTGTGATAGATGATGAAGAAGGGAACCCTGTTTTGCTGGATGATGGTCATGATATTGAGCATGAGTTTATCCTGAACCCTGCAAATAATAGTTCTCATGTGTTTGATAAGGATCTTCAGGTAGATCCTGTGGTTGATCTTGTAGTTGATCCTGTGGTTGATCCTGTATTTGATTCTCCGATTAAGGGCAAGCCTGTAGAATCAAATTCATCAGGCTCCTATCCAGTTGGTGGAATGGTTCACCCATTATTTGTAAACTGCTTGTTGGACAATAAACACAGGATGGAGGGAGAAGTGACTGAGATGGTTGCAAATCATAATGTCATCACAGCTGAGAATTCAACATTGAAAGAGAAAGTCGATTCTGATGATAAGTGTTTGCTTCGTCTAAAGAAGCATAAGAATAGGTTGATTCGTAGAGTCCTGAAACTCCAAAATGAAAATCATAAGAATGAAGAGAAAGTACATGAGCTCAATGCTCAGGTCACGCTGATGCAATTCAAGGGTCAGTCACAGAATCCATCAAGTGGTGTAAACATTCAGGTGTTTAACGCTCCTGTTCAATTATGATGTTTTGGGCACACTTACTATTGATTTCAGGTTTGAAGTTTTGATCAAGTGATAATCAAGCTATATTGTTACAGGTATTGGTGTGTATTGATTTTTGCATTTTGTAGTTATTTTATTTCGCTTCTGCGTGTGTTTAATTATATATCTTTTATGTGTAGTATCGCAGGTGATGTTGTTGCTGTTCTCTCTCGGATTTTGATAATCGCTTACTTTCTGGACGATCCATAGATAATCAGAAACAAATCGATGGGCAATCTTATTTTCCAGGTGTCAATATAATATTAGTGCTTTTGTCTTTTCCGGTTTTGCACTATCAGTTGAGTCTCTCCAATTTCAAAACATTCTTATGTATATTAAAAATGACATATTTCATTTGTCATTTTTAATTAGATTGGTTGAGATTTAGATTTGATAGTTTCCAGTTTTGTAGAACGGTCTCCATATGGGATTTGAGATATTTAAAAGAGACATGTTTGTACTGGGAAAGGGGGTCGATAGTTGTGAAAAGGGTGATGACAAGATCACTGTTATTTTTCCTGTGACTTCAGACAATTTTTTGTCAGCAGCTACAGCACTTTTAACTGGTGATATTTTTATATATATTCACAGTATTTATGCTATGCGAATGTGTTTATGATATCTCTTGATCTTGTCACTTTTTCTACAGTATTTATGTTTGTCATCATTTCTTTAATGAATTATGCAAATACATCATCTATAATGGTCGACTTATGCTGGTCTTGATTTGCTGATATATGTCATGTTGTAAACTTGATATTGTTATCAATTATTTGTGATATATTCATTCGTTTTGTGATCTTGTTTAAATTCTGAATTTTTTCTGAATATTATCAGAATTGTTAACACAGTTGAATTATTGGAAATTTGATTCCAGGTTAATGTTTTCTACGTTCCTGATCATGATAGAATTTAGAGTAGATTAATAGTTTTCTTTTGATTATTTTATTGAAAATCCATTGAATCAGATTTTTATATTTATACCACTGTTAAATTATTTTGTGATTAGTGTACATGTGTTTATAATGTATTCCTTCTGTAATCTATCAATCATGTTAATATTAGTTAACTATTTATTCTTGTATTATTAGTTAATTGATTCAGTAGATTAATTTTCAGTGATTAACTTTGTAATATAGTAATCAGATCAATTAGTTTTATTTGTATATTCATAGGTGTAACGTAGATCTAATTAACAGACATTAGTTTTAGTTTTTTCTCCTTTAGCTAGGAGTGATTTAGGAAAGGCAACGGGGCCTTAATCCTGTCAGGGACAGCTATTTAAACGAATGAGATCATCTCGAAAACTCTTGGATTGGGTTGTTCCTTGGTTGACACTTGTGCCATTTCGGCCCGTCAACAATGGCGCTGGAAGGAGGGCCAGATTAAGCAAATGGCTGATGAAAACAATCCCAATCACAAAATTGATCAATCCTCTACTCCTCAATTTACACCGCTCTCTAGATCAGGTCAAATATAGTCATCATCTCAGCCACAAAAATTTCAGCCATCACGATTAAGTGGGACCCCATTGAGTGATACTCTTCAAAATCTCATTCATCAGTTTAACTCTAGCGATGCCCATCAACCTAAAGAACTCGACCAGATTGAACAGGCTATCAACGAATCTCACAGGATTTTAACAAGAGCCTATTCAAATATTACTGGGACCCAACCCACCAAGTTTCCTCTTCCACAGATCAGGCGTCGACGTACTCACCTTAATGAGTCTTCTTCTCAAGAACACAATCAGCCTTTAGGTGCCTTCCTCGATCAGCAATTACAATAGTTTCAAACAGGCGCCAACAAACCTTCATCTTCTTCAGGACCATCTACTACAGGAGGTTCTGGTGGGCCACCATCACCACCTCATTCACCCCCTCACATTGTTCAAACACCACCATCACCACCTCCAACTCCTAGGAACATGGCAGGTATAAACCCGAACCCTAATGCTAATATTCCATGGTTAGCTCAGGATGCAGTTGCTATTCCAGGCGATCAACATCCATTACCCAAGCATCCTGAGAAATTGTTGCCTAAGTTCAACCCTGAGCTGAAAGAGCCGGCGGAAGACCATGTTAAGAAGTTTATGCTAGCAGTTCAGCTCTTGGATGTTGAACATGAAGATGTAGTTTGTCGACTTTTCCCTTATACATTTGAGGGCAAAGCTTTGATGTGGTATTTTTCACTTATGGCTGGTTCTATTACCAACTGGAATGAATTTGAGTTGGCTTTCATGAACAAGTTTGGAGACGACAAGACTTCAGCTGCCTTGGTATTAGAATTGTCTAGGATTCACATGGAAACCAAGGAAAAGGTCAAATATTTTAACCAACGATTCCTAACTCTAAGAAACAGAATTCCTGCTACTTCAAGACCGGCTGAGGATGTCACTATTGAATTTTATACTTCAGCCTTGCCTATGTCAATGGCCATGTTTGTCAGGAGAGCGTCCAAACCCACTCTTGTTGAAACCTTTGAGGAAGCAATCAAGGTTGAGAAAGACATGTCTGCTATTAAAACCAATCCTGGAGTAGACACTGATTCTTCATCTCCTTCTCGTAAGAAGACTGAGAGTCCCTCTAAAACCACAAATCTTGAGAAAAAAGGCCAGGATTCACTAGACTTAGATAGCCTCCAAAGAGTTATTAAAAAACTGTCCAATGAAATCATCAATTTAAAGAAAGGTACTTCTGAGAGCACTCCTAACAAAGAACCACCTAGACAACCTTTCAGAAGGCTGTTCCCAAATATAGCTGCAAAACAGACTCCACCTTCTGAAGCTAATAGCATTGTTGAAATTAATAGTTTCCTCAAATTATTAGTTTCAGGTCTAGAAACATCAGCTAAAAATTAAACCCAATCTTCAGGACAGAGTTCTGAAGATTCCCAAGGCAAAGACAATGACAATGAAGAGAAACCTCCTCAAATTATCAGTCACTTCTGGGATACATTAGAATTGACTGATGATGAGGATGTGGCTGTCGTGAATGTCAATCAGCATCAATATAACACTAGAAGCAAGAAAAACCAGTCTCCTGAGGAACCTTCAAAATCTACTACAGATAATAGTTCAGCTGTCAAAACAAAAAATCAACCTGCAAACATTAAGTCTGCACCCTCTCTTGATTTAGAATATGATCTGGTTGAAGATTTAAAGAAAATCAGAGCCAACATCTCTATTTATGAAATTCTCAAACTGCCTGTGATCCAAGACAAGATGATGCAAGGGGTATCTCCGAGTAAAAATGGAAAAACCCCTTCTAATCAAAACGGTTCTGCTAATACCAAAGATAACTCAACGAAATCTTCAGTCAATGCCTCGTCCATAGGCAAGAAATCTGATTCTTCAACTCCTCCTTTTCTACTTACGTTTGAAATCTGCAATCGTAAAGTGCACAATTGCATGATAGATTACGGGGCTTCGAAGAATGTCATGCCATACTCTGTGTGTAAAAAACTTAACATAGTCCCTGTGCCATGTGATACGAGTATTGTGCAACTTGACCAGTCTAACGTTAAGGTAATAGGAAAGTTGGATGAAGTATTGATAATATTAGCTTCAAATCTTCAAGTCCATTTTATCATTGATATAATTGTTGCAGATATCCCTGAAGCATATGGCCTATTTCTCAGCAGAGATTGGTCTAAAAAACTGAAGGGATATTTTGCGACAGACTAGTCACATTTATGGATATCTCATAATGGTTGTCCAAATAAGGTCAAAATTGATCGAGAACGTTATATGAAGCACACAATAACTGAATTGGATGATTCCAATGAGCCAGTGCTATTCACCAATACCATAATGGGAAATTACATGGCCGATTCTTTCTTTGGGAATTTTGAAGCTGAAACTTCACCAGTCCAAAACTCAGCACCACAGTCCAATGTTTTCCATTTCACTCAAGTTCTAGAAGAGATTCTAGTTCCAAACATGATACATTTAGAACTGAACAATGGTCTCTGGTCTCTATACTTTGATGGATCTAAGTCAAAAGAAGGGGCTAGTACAGGTTGCTTGCTGATAGATCCCTATGGGAAAAGGTATTTCATTGCTTGCAGGTTAGAATTTGATTGCACCAATAATGTTGCTGAATATGAAGCTCTGATTCAAGGGCTGAAGAAAGCAATTGACCTAGGAGCTAAAGCCTTGGTAGTGTTAGGAGACTCTGAGATTATTGTTCGATAGGTACATAACACTATACATTGCATTGTTGGGCATCTGAGAAATTACCAGGCAGAGGTATGGAATCTATTACTATCATTTGAAGCCTTTAACATAAGTTCTATTCCTCGTTACTTAAATCAGGAAGTAGATATTTTAGCTAACGTTGCTTCAAGGTTAATTCCGTCTAAAGGGATGCTTGATGATTCTTTATTTGTTGAATTGCTTTTCAGACCTTCCATCCCTGATAACATTGCCAATTGGAGAGTCTTCGACAATGATGAGCAGTTGATCGATTTTCTGACTTTGAAAGATACTTTTAAAGACATGGTCATCGATGAAATGACTCACAATGAAGATCTATATAATTTTGTGGTAATTCATAAGCCTTGTTCAATTCAGGAATCTCTCAATCAGGTTAGTACCCTTCCCAGATCTGTGATCAAACTTGAGAAATTCTATGACTTGAAGGATAAATTTAAAGCACCAAGGAACTGTAAAACCAACAACCCCATCATGCAATCTGAAATTGTAAATCTAGGCACTGAACACAACCCTCAATGTGTCAATCTAGGTAGTACGTGTACTCCCCAGGAAAAAACAACCTTCATATGAATCTTCAATGAGTTTAAAGACATTTTTGCATGGATGTATGATGATATTAAGATGTTTGATCCAAATATAATGCAACATGTCATTCCCATGAAACAAGAGGCTAAACCATTCCAACAGAAATTGAGGAAAATGCATCCTAGCCTAGAACCGGCTGTTAAGAAGGAGCTTAATAAACTCCTTGCTGCCAGAATAATTTTTCCAGTGCGGCATGCCCAGTGGGTGGAAAATCTTGTCCTTGCCAGAAATAAAAATGGTGATATCAGGTTATGCATCGATTTCCAAAATCTGAATAAGGTTTCAGAAAAAGATAATTATCTTGTTCCTCCAATGGAAAAAATCTTACAACAGGTCTCCGGATCTGAAATGTTTTCACTTTTAGATAGCTTTTCGGGATACAACCAAGTGCTAGTATCCAAAGCCGATCAGTTGAAGACAACTTTTAGGACCCCTTGGGGAACTTGCGCCTATAGAAAAATGCCATTTGGTTTAATTAATGCCGGAGCAACGTTTCAAAGGGAAATGGATATTGCGTTCAGAGGCCTAATTGGTCAATTTGTGGTTATTTATCTTGATGATATAACTGTCTTTTCAAAAAATAGATCTGATCATTTAACTCATCTTTGTTAGAATAATCAACCCATAGTATTTACCCACTTAGACATTATTTCATTTATTTTGTCCTATTTGCCTAGTCCATGAGTCCCACCATGTGCAAGTTGTCAATTGCCTATCCATAGAGGTCAAACTTGCCATTATTGACTCATGAAGCGCTTTGGAAAGTCCTAGGAATCAAATCTGCTTTATTCATGGCCTCCTAGGCTCCCTTCTTCTTTTTCTGCTTTGTTGACTGCTTTTCCAGTTTTTAAAGCACATAAGGAAAGCTAGACTAGGTGAGGTGAACTTGTTTTATTCCCCTTTCAT
>LPNX010055877.1:268828-358914 GCA_001517045.1 Pseudotsuga menziesii
GTGCAGGCCTGAATTTCTACAATCTTAGGAGGTTTTTTGAGCATTGCAGGAAATATGGGATATCCCTGAATCCTAAGAAATCCATCTTTTCAGTTACAGAAGGTAAGTTACTGGGTTTTGTCGTTTCTAAACAAGGTATCAATATTGACCCAGAACGTACCCATGCTATATCGCAGATTTATATGCCTCACTCAAAGAAAACCATGCAGTCATTTCTTGGGAAGATAAATTTTGTTTCTAGATTTATTCCTGGGTTCACTGAAATTGTTAGGCCGCTTCAGAAAATGATTAAGAAAGATGCTGAGTTTAAATATTCTGCTGAAGAGAAGAAATCTTTTCATGATATCTTAAAAGCTATTGTTGAAGCTCCTACCTTAACAAGCCCATATTTCTCTAAGCCATTTATTTTGTATACGTTTGCTTCTGACTCTTCATATGCTGCTGTTCTAATGTAGAAAAATCAAGAAAACAATGAGGCTCCCATTGCTTTTACAAGTTTTGTTTTGAACGGTGCAGAGCTGAATTACCCAGAAGTGGACAAACAAGCATTCATTGTTTTTAAGTTAGTCAAACATTTTCGGCCCTATTTGCTGAAGTCTCATACCAAGGTCATTGTGCCATATTCTGCAGTTAGAAATATTTTGGTACAAAAGGACCTGGGTGAAAAGCGAGCCCATTGGGTTACAGCACTTCAGGAATATGACCTGGAAATCAAGCCTTTAAATATTGTCAGAGGACAAGGACTCTGTAAGTTGGCAGCTGGATATTCAGACGTTTCTGAATCTGATCTGCACTTCTTTGATGAACATTATCTATTTGAAAGGGAATTTTTTCCAATCTCAGTTCCCTCTGATTATTGGTACCATGATATTAAATTTTTTCTGCTGCATGGGAATGCTCCTGAACATTTTGACTCACGTAGCAAAAGGGCTTTGAGATTAAGATCTGCACCATATCAGCTGATTGATAACATTCTGTTTAGAAAGAATTTCAAAGGAGTTCTCCTTCGTTGTTTAGAAAGAAATGAAGCTGATAATGTGTTGTCCCAATTACATGCAGGGCCAGCTGGAGGACACTTTGGCGGGGAAACCACTGCACACAAAGTACTCAAAGCTGGTTACTACTGGCCTACATTGTTCAAAGATGCATATGCCTTTGCTAGGAAGTGTCAGGAGTGTCAGAGAGCAGGAGGCAGGCTGAAGAAAGCAGTGTTACCCCTCCAGTCGGTTATTATTGAAGTCCCATTTCAACAATGGGGTCTGGATATTGTTGGTCCAATCACACCAGCTTCTTCATAGCAGCATAAATACATTTTGAAAGCCACATATTATTTCACCAGATGGGTTGAGGCCATCCCCTTGTGAGTGGTTAACTCAGAACAGGTGATATCATTCCTTGATTCTTTTATTATCACCAGATTTGGTGTTCCCGAATCTTTGATTTTTGACAATGAAACTTATTTTTCTTCTGTAAATTTAATGGCATATGCATTGGAAAAGGGCATAAAGTTAAAATATTCAGCTAATTATTATCCTCAGGGTAACAGATTAGCTTAATCTTCCAATAAAAAATTAATCAAAATTCTGAAATGCACGGTGGTTAATCATCATAGGAATTGGCACAACGCCTTATCGAATGCCTTGTGGGCTGACAGAGTGACTCCCAAAAATGCCATAGGAAATTCTCCCTTTTTCCTGGTATACGGCAAGGAAGCTATTTTTCCTCCTCATCTATTTTTACCCTCTCTACAGCTCTCCCAGTTAGTACAGGAGACACCATGTTCTGCCATGGAACATCGAATTAATACCTTGCTTAAACTGGAGGAAGATAGAGAGTTGGCTAGGAAAAGGTTTGACCAACACCAACAAACCGTGAAATGCTGGTTTGATCATAGAAAATCAGCCAGTAGGGATTTGGAAGTAGGTGACCTAGTTCTGAAATGGGACAAGGAGCATGAAGACAAAGGAAAACATCCTAAATTCCAATGCCTGTGGCTGGGACCATTTATTATTACAGAAGAACTTGGTCCTAGCACTTTCAGGTTGCAGACATTGGAGGGTGACATTGAGAACCTTCCAGTGAATGGTCATCTGATTAAGAAGTATTTCTGTTGATCCCCCTCAAGGGATTATCCTGTACATATCTGGTATGGTGTGCTTGGTTTGTAGAATTTATTAGTGTGGTTATTTTACTTGTTTGTTTTGAATATTTTCTCATATTTATTTGTTTTTTTATTTGCATATTTTTGAGTCTGATCAATTTGTCAAACTTCAAGCTAGTGACTTTTTATCAAGTTCTGTGATTGATCTACGAATCATGCACGAAGAACTTACTATCCTGAGAATGGTCATACCGTTTTACATCTTGAACAATGAATAGGTTTTCGTCTTTCTAGATTTTACCAGAAATTCTTAAATCATGTTAATATAGATCACTAATATGAGTCTCTGCAAAGATTTTTCCAAAGGAATTAGAGCATTATTTGCCGAGGTTATTTATTTAAGTCTTTTACGCCATCCCTTCTCGTAAAGAGAATTAGACTTGCCTCCCCATCTGCTAAGACAATCTCACTGCATATTAAATATAACTACGTTCTGGCCATGGTTGGATTTGAATATTTTCATATTAATCTGAAGGACAGAGGGTCTCATAATGAGCCGGTCTATTCAGGATCATAGGTTTGCATTCAGTAACATTGTCATTTCTGGTCACCAAGCCTGGACAATGGCCCTTGGAAGTATAAAACTTTGAGGGATAAAAGGTCTCATTACGAGCCGGTTTATTTACTGTGGTGCAGATTGGTGACTGACATGGTTACTATTTGGTTACCAAGCCAGAATCATGGCCTTCAGAAGTATGAAAAAAAAGAAAAAAAAAGAGGGAGAACAAAAATGAGGATAACAGTTCAACCAGACCAAAATTGTATATCTATAACTAGTAGATGGGATACTGGCATTCTTTGGGCTTTGAAGCAACCCTGTCGAGGCTATGGACACTTGCTGGTAGCAGGGCCATGCTTGTGGTATTGAGATTTTATTCTTTAAAACCAAGCCATTTACTGTTTTACTTCGTTTAGGCTTATTTTTGTGAGAGACTAAATTTTTTATCAAATAAATAATTAAAGTTGTAAATTTCTGGTAATTTTTAGAAATATGAAAAGCCTGAATTTGTTTAAGATGTTAAAATATTGATGTCTGTATAATGGCATACATGAGGGATCTAATTTCTTTGATTGCATGGTTTCAGGTTAAGAAACAGAGATAACTGTTGCGCCCAGTCAGTTGCCATCTATTGTGCCCCTACTCAACAGCCTTAAAAAAACATATTTCATCAAACAAAATCCTCTTTTGTTTTGATGAAATGTTTGAATTTCTTATAGCAAATCTACAGAATTGACAGCTACTGAAATGGTGACATTCCGCGAGATACTGAATCAATGAAATTCTATGTTTTTAAAACCTTTGTGAATTATGGTTAATGGACAAGAAATCACTACATTGAAAATCATTACTTGGATGAATTATCTTCCAGATTATGGGGTAAATTTTGGGTTTTACGCCGCTTACCATAAGTCTTCATTTGAATATTAATCAATGGACAGGTATTATTGGTTGTTTGTAACTTGGACAAGGTCCTAGAGCATCGAAAGCTTAATAATTTATCTAAACATGCCTTTTCCTAAGTTCATTTTTACAAAATCCGAATCATATTTGCTCATACTATAATTGTTCAATGTCAATTTTTATAATATGATCAGTGTTATGAAGGTTTGATGTTGGGTTTCATGGTTATGTCACGTCATATGCTCGCCACCTTCAAAGGATTATATGATCATACGATAAGGTGTATGAGTTAACTTCTAAGGTTTAACCCTCACGGTCGTTTCGACCTATGCCATCACCTCCAAACTCGATCCACCTGCCGTAAGAATGATTTGGCATCATTGCACTTGTACTCAACCCTGTCAATCGCATTCACTTGCCAGTACGATCTCAGCATCATGGCTCCCTCCGCGTTGAACACCTGTGATTCATTTACGGTTTGTTGGTATGACGATAAGGCCGAATAAATGATGGAAACTTCAGTTTAATCTGGAGTCTTCGCCATCATTTCTTATTTTTGATTGCCATTATGCGTGATCATTTCCTCTCCATACCGATTTTTCAGGGTTATTGGCTGCGTTTGCTCATGATGTATTTGTTTATCACAGAGTCAGGTTCCATTGCCTATGTGTTCTCCTCGGGCTGCACCCCGAGTGCTTTCTCTCTAGTTTACTGTCACGTTTTGACTTGTGGTGTCTTCTTTGTGTGCGTTTTCATGCATTTGCACAGGTAGTCATGGCTCCTGTGGTTAGAGTTGAGCCCAATCACACAAAGCTCCTTGACGAGAACCTTGATCTTTTAACCAAGGTCGAAGCTATGGGATGGATGCCATTTATTCACAGGTTTTCAGATTCGAACCCGGAGGTGACGAGGCTGTTTTCTTTGTCGTTGGACGATTCTAGGGTTAAAATAGCCGACGTCCGATTCAGGGTGGATGAACGTTCAATGGCTCTTGCTACTGGTTTGCCATTGACAGGTGAACGATGGTTTAAGTATAAGCAGATGGAGGTGACTGAGTGGCAGCAAATGTTGAAGAATCCCTGTCAAGACGTATCATTAAGAACTGGGGTATCTTAGAAATGCTTCAAAAAGGAATGGCGACCGGTCCTCGACGTTATCCATAGGTACGTGACTTGTGAAGGTCGTCTCTCCTTGGATTATGTATATCACCTTCGGTTGATGGCTGTGTTTATCGGTTTTCCTCTTAATTTGCCTCATTATCTAGTTAAGAGTATGACAAAAATGTCCTCGGACATTAAAAAGGGTCCGAAGAACATTAGTCACAGCTTGTTTCATCACGGCTTGGTTAGGATTTTAGTTGAGAGATAATTATCTAAACAAAACCGGTCATGGGATGAGTTTATTGATTCTAATGGCTTCTTGGCCTTCTGTCACTGTCAATTTGATTGTCCTGAAGAATGTGTTAGGCACCAAGAACCTAGTCGAGTTCCAGCTTCACCTTTACGTGAGCCTGTGTCAAACCCTACCGGCCGTATGAGCTCCAACGTTTCTAATGACTCTGTTCCTTCTCCTGTGAGTAGTCCCAGTACTCCTCTTCCTTCTAAGCACATCAGGAAGTCTTTAAATCTATCGTCGGTTACACCAAAGCATAATATTGATAATACCTGCAAACTGAAGGGTAAAATCCTGAATGTTAAGGTCAATGGTAGGTTTACGAGAAGCATGGCCAAGGGTAGTGGTGTTAATCCTCCCATGAGCGATAGTGTTCATGTTGAAACAGTCGTGATAGATGATGAAGAAGGGAACCCTATTTTGCCGGATGATGGTCATGATATTGAGCATGAGTTGATCCCGAACCCTGTAGATAATAGTTCTCATGTGTTTGATAAGGATATTCAGGTAGATCCTATGGTCGATCCTGTAGTTGATCTTGTGGTTGATCCTGTATTTGATTCTCCGATTAAGGGCAAGCCTATAGAAGCAAATTTATCAGGCTTTTATCCAGTTGGTGGAATGGTTCACCCATTATTTGTAAACTGCTTGTTGGACAAAATACACAAGATGGAGGGAGAAGTGACTGAGATGGTTGCAAATCATAATGTTATCACAACTGAGAATTCTAGGTTGAAAGAGAAAGTCGATTCTGATGATAAGTGTTTGCTTCGTCTAAAGAAGCATAAGAATAGGTTGATTCGTAGAGTCCTGAAACTCCAAAATGAAAATCATAAGAATGAAGAGAAAGTATGTGAGCTCAATGCTTAGGTCACGCTGATGCAATTCAAGGGTCAGTCACAGAATCCATCAAGTGGTGTAAACATTCAGGTGTTTAACGCTCCTGTTCAATTATGATGTTTTGGGCACACATTAGAGGAAATTTCAACTCAAAATGGGCCTTTTAACTTTTATTCAAATTCCATGTCATCATGTGTTAGCCAATGAAATTGCTTTAAATTTGAAATACCGTATAGGTCTTAAACACTTTTTTAATATAAATTTGGGGATAGGTATCATAAAAAAAACTACTTTTTTTGTTTGTATTTTTGACATATCTCCCTGTGTTTTTACTCAAATTTCGATCGGGAGAGCTCGTTGGATGCGGAATTAAATTTTGCATCCAACGAGTACCCATTCGACATACTTTTGACTGACCCCGCTACCCCAAAAGCAAGAAATACCTGAAAAAATGGAATGATGATGTCATCATTCCATTTTTTCAGGTATTTCTTGCTTTTGGGGTAGCGGGGTCCATCAAAAGTATGCCGAGTGGGTACTCGTTGGATGCGAAATTTAATTCTGCATCCAAAAAGCTCTCCCGATCGAAATTTGAGTAAAAACACAGGGAGATATGTCAAAAATACAAACAAAAAAGTAGTTTTTTTCTTTTCTTCCTCCAAAATTAATAAATATTATTTTATTATTTTAACTATTATTTTATTAGTTCATTTTAGGAGGCCCATTTTGAGTTGAAATTTCCTCTAATGCTTACTATTGATTTCAGGTTTGAAGTTTTGATCAAGTGATAATCAAGTTATATTGTTACAGGTATTGGTGTGTATTGATTTTTGCATTTTGTAGTTATTTTATTTCGCTTCTACATGTGTTTAATTATATATCTTTTATGTGTAGTATCACAGGTGATGTTGTTGCTATTCTCTCTCGGATTTTGATAATCGCTTACTTTCTGGACGATCCCTAGATAATCGGAAACAAATCGATGGGCAATCTTATTTTTCAGGTGTCAATATATTATTAGTGCTTTTGTGTTTTCCGATTTTGCACTATGAGTTGAATCTCTCCAATTTCAAAACATTCTTACGTATATTAAAAATGACATATTTCATTTGTCATTTTTAATGAGATTGGTTGAGATTTGGATTAGATAGTTTCCAGTTTTGTAGAACGGTCTCCATATGGGATTTGAGATATTTAAAAGAGACATGTTTGTACTGGGAAAGGGGGTCGATAGTTGTGAAAAGGGTGATGACAAAATCACTGTTATTTTTCTTGTGACTTCAGACAATTTTTTGTCAGCAGCTACAACACTTTTAACTGGTGATGTTTTTATATATATTCACAGTATTTATGCTATGCGAATGTGTTTATGATATCTCTTGATCTTGTCACTTTTTCTATAGTATTTATGTTTGTCATGATTTCTTTAATGAATTATGAAAATACATCATCTATAATGGTTGACTTATGCTGGTCTTGATTTGCTGATATATGTCATGTTGTAAACTTGATATTGTTATGAATTATTTGTGATATATTTGTTCGCTGTGTGATCTTGTTTAAATTCTGAATTTTTTCTGAATATTATCAGAATTGTTAACACAGTTGAATTATTGGCAATTTGATTCCAGGTTAATGTTTTCTACGCTCCTGACCAGGATAGAATTTAGAGTAGATTAATAGTTTTCTTTTAATTATTTTATTGAAAATCCATTGAATCAGATTTTTATATTTATATCACTGTTAAATTATTTTGTGATTAGTGTACATGTGTTTATAATGTATTCCTTCTGTAATCTATCAATCATGTTAATATTAGTTAACTATTTATTCTTGTATTATTAGTTAACCGATTCAGTAGATTAATTTTCAGTGATTAACTTTGTAATATAGTAATCAGATTAATTAGTTTTATTTGTATATTCATAGTTGTAACGTAGATCTAATTAACAGACAGTAGTTTTAGTTTTTTCTCCTGTATCTAGGAGTGATTTAGGAAAGGCAACGGTGCCTTAATCCCGTCAGGGACAACTATTTAAACGACTGAGAGCATCTTGAAAACTCTTGGATCAGGTTGTTCCTTGGTTGACACTTGTGCCATTTCGGCCCGTCAACAGATCCATATGCACTACATCAGAGAGCTTGTGCATGATGGCACCATTCACCTACTCTTCTGTTCATCTTCAGAACAAGTAGCTTATATCTTCACCAAAGAATTTTGTGAGAAGACCTTCAGCAATCTCAAATCACTGCTGGGGATTTTTGATCATGCTGTGAAGCATGAGTGAAGACAATATTTCCAAATTTTGTTTTACAGTCCATGTTTAAGGGAGGATTTTCCCATGTGGTTTTTGGCTCTTTCCTTGTTTAAATGGACATGCAGTATGTAAAGGGTGACTAAGCCTTGTTTCTAGGCCCTATAATTTTTTGATATATTACTCATAATTCAGGCTTAAGGGGGGGTGTTAGAACAATAAACCCATAGTTAGCTACCTTAGACATTAATTTAATTATTTTTGTCTTATTTGCCAAGTTCATGTGTCCCACCTTATGCAAGTTATCATTTACCTATCCATAGTGGTCAAAATTTCCTATTTTGACTCATGTAGCACTTGGAAAACCTCAAGGAATCAATTCTGCTTTATTCTTGGCCTCCTAGGCACCCTTCTGCTTTTTCTGCTTTATTGCCTGCTTTTTCAGTGCTTTAAGGCAATTGGGAAAGTTTGACTAGGTGAGGTTAACTAGTTTTTTGTCCTCCACATCCTCCACTCTTTTCTCCTATGAAAAGCATGTATGAGTTGTCATTCCATCACTCTTTAGCTTGCCTAAGTGCTTTTGTTAATTCGTGAGCTCCGTGACTGATTTGGAAACTACTTTATGCACCTATGGGGGATTTGCTTAATTTTAGTAAGCCTACTTTTGACTAGATTCGAATTGCCTCCTCATGCATTCGAATCTCCTATGTAATTATTTAATTCAGCAACCTATTATGTTACAAGGTTGGCTATTGTACACTGAGTTAATACAGTTTAGTGTTCAGCTCCATTTTCAGTCTCTTTTGTGAATGATTTTGCAAGTTCAATTGATAATTGTTGTGAGTAAAATTGTTCTATCACTGGGTTCAATTTACACAATGTCAAAATATTCCTATTATATAGTTTCCAAAAATAAATTATCGTTGGATATAGGAAGAAATTAAGCTTTTGATCGTTTAATTTCTTCGTATGCAATCCAGCGACTGTCTTCAGATATCCTACTACAGTCATCGAATTACCGATGACCGTTGAGTATCCAACACAAACTAGAGCAAATTAAAAAAAAAAGTAATTACCAAGGTGAAATATGATGACATGGTCAATTTTGTAGGATTTTCTCATCATATTTCGTGTTAAAATCTTGTTGTGACACCTCCTCATCACCATTCATAAATCCTCACTATTGAATCATGCAATAGACCCATCTTAGACCGCAATATGACTAATAAAACCAAATACCAGAGGAAGATAAGAGCCCCACCATGTAGTCCTCATTTCTCCCTTATAAACCCCCTTTTTCCTTATTATATATAAAGAATAAGGTTATTTCCATGGATATCACTTATCATCGATGCACTAATATCCCTCATAGCTTAATGTATCCTATTTAATCTTAAGTATGCACTTAATTATTTCTCTATCTATTTGCCTATATGCATATATTTTGTATGTATATTATTAACCACCCATAATTATAAAATAATAGCAAATATTGTCTATACAATCCATCAAAGTGATCCGTAAACTATATGCCTATGGCCCATATGTTTTACCAACACAAAGACTTCAGTGGAAATAAAATTAAAGAAAATTATTTGTTTTCTGCAATTTTTTTGAGATTGGAATACACTTCACCTTGATTTATTCACAACTATAGAAATACTATACGTGGATTCTCTGTGTGTACTCTACCACAACCAACACCTTGTGAAACAATATATTACCACTATGAACTCAAAATCTAGGATAATATGCTTGCTATAGGCTGCAAATTAAGACAATCAAACCATGATACATAAATGAAGAATCCATTTATAAAACTGAGTGGTGCAAATTCCCATACATACAACTTTATATATTTAAGGTATTATAGTCAATCTTGTCAATCCAAGCTACACTCCACTTGATAAATTCAAATTACAAGAAGTTAGGTTTGTTTTCCAATCAATTGGGAATTCAATAAACAATTGTATGCAAAACATAATTGCTTCCGCTAAAAGAACATTTTATTTAGCTCCGAGTTCTTCAATCTACAGCTAATAGCATAAGGAAAGTGGCTGGCACTATTTAAGAACACTCAATATCCATGAAAATTCGCATGCACCTATGAATTTGACCCTGCATATTTAAATTCATTCTAGGAACAATTAAATTTTCCCAATTGTGATAAAAACTCCCTTGAAACAATTCAATCTGTATTAGGCAATGAAATAAATACCCCATGAACCGCAAATTCACCCTAGGCAATGTAAATTCATCCTAGGAAATGAAATAAATAGCCTAGACACTGCAAATTCTCCTAGATATGAAAAACAATGCCTCAGGATCAATTAAGTTTTCTCAGCACTATTTTAAAACGGCCTAGGAATTTCTAGAGTTGCCTAAGAACGATAATAGTGCCCCTAAGCAATGTAAATTCGTCCTAGAAAAGATAAAAATATACTGAAGGTTTTTTTATAGCCAAAAACGTTTTTCTCTCTCCTTGTATAAATTGCAAGTTTGATACGATGTAGAAATAGATCCTTGATGCAAACAAGAAGTACATGAGGTATATCTTTGTACAAGATAATTCTTACAAGCATGCACAAGTAAAATAGAGAGAAGAATAAAGAGAGTGAATCACATGAAGAAGTTAAGAATGAATATTTGATTATTGAATCACTGACTTGATCTGATTATTACAATAGCAATACATCCTTTTAAAGGAAAATTGAGTTGGTGGAAGACAACTCATTTTAGCTCATAATTCAGGCTTACTAAATATGATAAACCCCCATACGTGGCTAAAGGACTTTCCAACTCTGTCAAGGACCTCATGAATTAGATAAAGCATGAGTGAGTTGTCATGAGTGATGGAAAAACATGCTACTCTTGGAATTTGGAGATAAAATCGTGGAGGATGGGTTGGAAACAATAGATATAATTTTCCAAGTTGACTAGCTTTACCTTATCCACCGAAAAGATGGAATAAAGCAGGATAAAGACATAATATGCAGAAAGGAACAATTACTAATTATGGTAGTCAATAAAGTAGGAAGGATCTAACTGGAATTAGGATAAAGGCACTCCTAGGGTATATATGGAAAGTGTTGACCAAGTGGTGCAAGTGGATGCCAACTATCTAGGATAGTGGATAGAAAATTAGTCAAATAATGATGAACTATTTTATCCTAAGTATGAAGTGGGTAATTTATAATATCCCAACGCCCCATTTAAGTTCAAATTTATGATGATATGTATAAAATAATCATATGCATATAGGTGTATATATGGCCTAGCATGAAGTCTATGGTCACCCTTTACAATTATTCATGTCCAGAAAAGATGAGGAAAGAAAAACCACATGGGGGAAATCCTCCCTACAGAAAGGACAAGGCACACAATTTGAAATATGTCTTCAATATGTATTTATCTTCACTTGAATGAGCTAAATGAAATTCTTCTAGTGAAATACTTTGATGAATAAATCATGAACCTCGTGATCATGCGCTAGAGTGTAGAATCTATAAGAAAGAAGAGGCGAGACTCCTTGTATCTCATCATCTGATGAAGTAGGAGAATTATTTGAATGATTCTTTCTTATAGTAAAATCTGATCTACAAACAAAATCTTAAAAGTAAAATAAATCTATGCATACTTATTCCCAAAGAGTACAAAAATTAAGACAATAAATTACATAATCGGT
The DNA here is from genome assembly GCA_001517045.1 of Pseudotsuga menziesii. Classification (NCBI taxonomy): domain Eukaryota; kingdom Viridiplantae; phylum Streptophyta; class Pinopsida; order Pinales; family Pinaceae; genus Pseudotsuga; species Pseudotsuga menziesii. Next base: position 280,564 of record LPNX010055877.1, read on the forward strand.
TCTTTGTATAGATGCAAAATTGTGATGTGCATCACATATCTTTCTTCCAATATGATGTAGAAACTTACCTGATATGAAATGAGGCTGAGAATACTCTGATATATTATAATTATTATCATATGGAACAAGAAAGAACAATTTTTTAGTGTCTCCATGAGGATATAGGGCTAGAATATGAAACATATGAGCAACAAGGGAGAACTGATGAGTGTAAAAAATTGAATGATGGATGGACTTGAGATATGAACCATAAGTGTTTAGAACAGAACCAAAGATGTGTAAGATAATTCCAATGATGAATAATGTCATGTATAACCAACCAATGAAAAATAGACAAGACTTGAAACCATTAAATATAAGTAACACTGCATAAGAAACCAATGATGAATCAACTAGTGAACTTGGGGCTTGTATAGTCTTAGGAGTATTCATAGGTATGGTATATGATATGTATGATGTCATAAAATTAATATCATCTTGAAAACATGCTTCTAAATCAGAATTATTATCATTCGAATGAAGTGAGGAAGAGATACTTAAAGACAAGTTAGGATCTAGTGAAAAATCACAATCATTGGGAGATGAATCTGGGAAAACTGATAGGTGGATTATCAAAAAAAGAAACTGAGATTTATGATTATTATATATCATAAAATGAATATATATCAGATATATGAGGAATTTATTTAACTCTGGAATTCAAGTCATATTTTATATCACCTTGGAACTATGCACTATGTCAGTGTTCTGAGGATTCACATGCTTCTCTAGCTCATCTGGAACTTCGATGTTGTGCTTCTCAAGAAGTTGAGACATGATGTCCATATTATTCTTGAAAATTTTATTTTCAAAATTAAATACCTTATTGCAATAAGAACACTTGGATGTACTTCCCTTCTTCTTGACTTTCTCCATTGAATCTTCATCAGTACGCTTCAAATTTTCATCCTCAATTTCTGACTTTGGCTTCTTCTCTTTCACTATTTTCTTGTTTATTTATATTGTATTATTTCTTCTTTAAAATATGAGAGAATATCCTTTCCCTTGGAGGATATAAGAGAAACCATGTGGATCAATTTATCTTGCTCCTTTTTCAGTGAATCAAATAATGTACTAAAGAAGGCATTTTCCAATTAGAAATAACAAGACTAGTATAATGCAAAGTAGACCCAAAAAATGAGTATTTAGGACCCAATTTTGATAGAATGGAAAGAATCAATTGATATTATTTCTTCTCAATAACACATTTCTTGAGAAATAGATCAAGTGAATTGAATTTGGTGAAGAATATTTCAATTGAATCGAAACTTCTTGGATTCAATAAGAATAACTCATTCTCCAACTGACGCACTCTTATCTCATCTAGAACTCCAAAGAGAGACTAAATTTTGGTCCATACTTGGTTTGGAGTGGTCAAACCATCTATATGAAAGAGTATATCAGGGGAAATAGAGAGGAAAACCAATCCATAGGATTCATCCAACCTATTATTCCACTTAGCTTTCTCAACAACAGAATTTCGTTCATTTTCTAAAGCCGTAGAAACTCTATAGAGTCCCTTACTGTACAACATAATTCTGATTTTCGCTTTCCATTTGTGATGATTAAAGGGATTCAATATTATAGCTGAAGAATAATCTGTATTGATATTTTGATGTGCTCAAGGATATACTCTCTGTAACTTGCACAAATAAAACTAGGAGAAAATCTTGTAAGCCTAATAACAAGCTCTTCTTCAGAGAGGGATAGGAGACTGAATGCGCTCTAATAGAAAGAATAGATAGATCCTCAAATTTGTTGAAATTGGAAAACCTTTCTCTCTGATACCATGTAGAAATATATCCTTGATGAAAATAATAAGCACAAGAGGTAGATATTGCTACAGGATAATTATCACAAGCATGCACAAGAAAAATAGACAGAAGAATAAAGAGACTAAAACACCTTAATAAGTGGAGAATGAACAATTGTTTATTGATTCAATGACTTGATTGATTACACTAGTAATACATCCTTATAAATTCAAATTGAGTTGGAGGAAGACACCTCATTCTAGCGCATAAATCAAGATTACTAAATATGATAAACCCCCTTAGGTGGATAAAGAACTTTCCAACTCTGTCAAGGAAATTACAAATTGGCTAAAGCATGAGTGAGTTTTCATGAGTGATGGAAAAACATACTAATCCTTGAATCTAGAGAAAAAATAATGGAGGATGGGTTGGAAAGAAAATATAGTAGTTTCCTAGTTGCCTAGCTTTACCTTATCCACTGAAAAGCTGGAATAAATAAGGATAAAAACAAAATATGCAAGAAGGCGTAGTTACTAATTCTAGAAGTTAATAATTTAGGGAATAGATAACCATAATTGGGATAAAGGTGCTCCTAGGGTATATATGGAAAGTGTTTACCAAGTGGTGCAAATGGATTCCAACTATCTAGGCTAGTGGTTAGGAGATTAATCAAATAATGATTAAATATTTTATCCTAAGTATGAAGTGGGTTTATAATATCCCAACAATCCTCTATGAGAAAACCCAGTCCATAACTCAAGCTATAAATTCCTACATGATAACAACAACGAGTATAGGAGATCCAGTGATCTCTAATTTTCCCCATACCATTAGTTGTGAGATTTATAGAGTTGTTGGAGGCTATTGGGCATGCGAAAATTCATAATGAGATAAAAAACAATTTCTACAATCATTACTCTTCATGGGTAGTGAGTTCTATTTACCATAGTTATTTAATCATTTATGAAATCCATTAAAACTCAAGAAAATTATTTACATATATTCATCACCAAATGCACAAAATTATCGATAAGAAAATGATCTAAATCATTCACAAGATGACCTTGTTTACCATAGAAACCCAAACAGGAAACTGAAATTTATGGGGAATTATAATTGCTCATAAATTTATTACAAGGGAAAGATATGCACTCTCATGCAAGAGTTTGATGCATTATTACTCACTAGAAATATTGCAGGTTCCATGGCTTAGACAACCTTTTTCTCATGCATGGAAAATAACAATAACTCCTTTGTCCATCAAATTTTGAGCGGGATGCCTCTTTGATCAGTCTTCTTTGTCAGTTCCCTTTTTCTTCCCAAGATTCAATTCTCCCTCTAGTTGGATTCCATTTCTTCATCAAGATAACACTCTTTAATAAAGATGCCAGGAATAATGGCCATCGAAGTTATTCATTTCACCTTCTTAAGACCTTTTGACCATTTGTCTCCAACTTAAGGATGAAAATTATTTTGCCATTTTTTTTTATTCCAAATTTTTAATGAGGATCCATCTCAGATCACACCTCCCCTTTCACAATATTTTGGTCCCCAAAATATAAAGGAGACTAGTATGGATCAATGTAATTTATGTCTACTTATCTAGAATGTGGCTCTGACTTGGAAATTGGATACAACTATGAGTCTATCTCTGGTTTTTGCTCTAGCTAGTGGATCTGGCTATTGGCTCTAGTACTAGCTATGCTTTCGCTCTAGTTTTGGCTCACTTTTTCCATAATGAAAAATTCTGAGCAATCTTCACCCTTTGGAATGCAACACGTTGTGTTGTTTCCCAACACACTCTAAAATGTCTAATTGACATTTCAAGTCTGGGAAGACTTGAGGAGCATGGGATACAATCCTTCCCAAGTGTCTTCACTCACTTTTTGTGGTTCTTTGGATAGTTTGTAGTAATTCTGGATTTGTCTTCAGGACCATGGGTGAATAATGGCTAGCTCCTCACCTCTTCAATCTTGGGACAATGCTTTGATCTATTTTCTACTCCATCTATGGTTCCCACTTAAAGTTCCAGAACTCCTTGATTTAACCTGCATCTGATACCATATGACCTACAAATAATAGTCCTATGGCCTTGATGTATTCACAACTATAAAAAGACTATACATGGATGCTTGATGTGTACTCTACCACATTCAACACCCTAAGGTACAATATATTACCACTATGAACTCAAAACATGGGTTAATATGATTTCTATAGGATGCAAATTAGAACAACCAAACCATGTTACATAAATGAAGAATCCATTAATAAAACTGAATGGTGTAAATTCCCATTACATACAACTTTATATATTTAAGGAATTACAATCAATTTGTCACTCCAAGCTACACCTCACTCAAGAATTTGAATTATAGGGCTGAGTTATGCACTCTTAGGCAAGATTTTGATGCATTTGTACTCACTAGAAATATTACAAGTTCCATGGATCATACAACCTTTTGCTCATGCATGGATAGACACAATAAATCCTTTATCCATCAGCTTTTGATCAGGCTTCCTCTTCGATCCCTATTCTATTTTAGTTCCCTTTTTCTTCCCAAGATACAATTCTCCCTCTAGTTGGATTCCCTTTATTCATCAAGATATCATTGTTTAATATAGATGCTAGGAATACCAACCATCAAGGTGATTCATTTCACCTTCTTGAGGCCTCCTGGTTCTTCTTCATCCAACTCAAGGCTGAAAAATATTTTTCAAAAAATAAAATTTTATTACAAATTTCTAGTGAGGATCCACTTCAGAGTACAAATACATGGTGTTTATCCTCTAAACTACCACATTTGAAATCATATATATGCATATGAGGGAATCACCTACACAAGTCTGACTCACAATATATTTATGATGAGGTAGTTGTAGATATCCTTGTGTTACAGAAGATATATTAAATGAGTACATATTGGAAGAATGGTTATCACAATGATTAAATTAGGTAAAAATTATAAAATATAAATTTAACAATATAATTTCTAATCCTTGTTAGAATATTGATTATAAGAACAACCAACAATGATAACATTCAATGAGAGCACATATTTCAAATACATTGTGTCAAAATACTTGATCTTCAATCACTATGCTCCTGAACTTCTTGCATGTCTATAAGTGCATTACACACCATAATAGAGAACTCAAATAAAATTCTAATTACATACTCATGAATTTTCTTTCCATATTGAAGAGCCTCTAAGCAAGGACATACAAAGAAAATGCAAGGACACCTGCAAGTTCCATTTGATGAAAAGCATACAAAGTGCCATGGTGATTCCCATTCTAAGAAATCATGATGTTGAGTCTTCAAATGAATTAAAGAATCGCCATCATGAGTTGAAAATCCAACTCTTTCATAAATTCTCATATAAAAAAAAGAAAATTATGTAAATGAATATGAAACCAAAGAGTATTGGATTATCTGACAAAATCTACTTAATTAGGGTATCAAATGGGTAATGGTTTGTACAAGGCTACATGTCAATTGTTTTTTATTACTACTTTTCTAAAAAAGTTACTCTTGCTAATTTGATTTGGTTAGAACTTTCAAAACAAAATCATTTGACATATTCAAGCATCTTGATGGAGCACCCACAATATTTTATGAGTTAAATAATTTAATAAGGACATCAACCACTTTTCTTTTGAAATCACAAATTATTGAGATGAAAAGGAAATCTAAATAACCAAGATATATTGAATGAAAGGTCAACATGCTTTGTTTTACAAACTCACGACAAGCTTGAAAAAGAGTATAGTGTATGTATTATAAGAGTAGCCTACTTTAATATCTTTCATTTAGTTATCCTAGTATTGACTATCTTTTTGTTTCAGAAACACAAGAAACTTGGTAAATTGTTGAGTTCTTAGTTTCTTCAGTTTGATATTGGCTAGTTTCTTTCCTTGTGTACGCAGAAATCTATACCTTCCCCAGATTCAACAACATAGTGAAGCACATAGCTCAGATTATGGACATAGAAAAATTTATTCATCTCCGTATCCAACTTATCTAGCAATGCATAGATCCTTTTATTCTAGTGGGTGTGATTTGTGCTCAAAACATAATGCATGGAATATGTTTTTTTTCCTAGTCATCCTTTTCAATCCTGCAAATTTTTGTCAATCCTTTTGTCAAATTTTGTTTAAATGCTTGAATTGTGCCATTTTACTATGGATGATAGGTTGTGATCTTGTGAAGGTCGATCATTAGTTCATTCACCGACACTTTGATAGTTTTTTTGACAAAATGTGGGCCTTGATGACTTATCAGGGTGAGTAGACAACCAATTCTCATGACAATATTTTCATAAATAAACTTGGCTTCTACTTCACTTGAACATGTTTGCGTTGTCTCAACCTCAACCCATTTGGTTACATACTCAATAGTTGGGCTGATATAACGTGCTCACATCCGTCTACTTGGAATAGGGAATGTTTTGACAAATTCAATGGATCAAATATCAAATGTGAGGGTTGGATTAACAAACACCAATGTATTTTTTTTCCTAGGAAATGGTCGGCCCATCCTTTCGAAATTTTCACACTTTTCTATATGTGTTCGACAGTCCTTATGGATCATCAACCACCATAAACCTGTTTGCAAGATTTTCCTTGCTATCATATCAACTTAAAAATGTCCTCTTGTGGGTCCACTATTTTCTTCATCAATGATGTCTTGACATTCATGTTCTAGTATGCATCTCCGAAGAATCTCATCTAGTCCCAGTTTATACAAAAATCCATTCATTTTAAAGTATATGGTGTAGCTTTCATTACCATTTTTTTCCTTTTTGGCATCCCTGTTAGTGTGCTCCCTCATGTAGGAACTATGCAATATCTTCCAATTCCGATGAGACTAATTCGACTCAAAAGAGGTGAGCATCAGGTAGGTTTTCATTGATTCTATTGTGTTTTCACCTATTTCAATTCTAGACAAATGGTTGGGACCAACATTTCTCTTCCTTGATCAGACAATAATTTCAAACTCAAATTCCTAGAATAGAACGATCCAATGACATATTCGACCATGGTGCAACGGCTTGTTCAATAGATATTTTAGAGCTTGAATGTAAATGTACATTATGAATGGATTGGAAAAAATCCAGTGCATGCATTTTTGTAGTGCAAAGATCATGCAGTGGGCATCCAACTTAGAATATGAATTTGGCTAGTTAATTCCATCGTCTCTAGGATGGGTGAGGATTGCACCAGCTGCAATTCTGGAAGCATCAATGTGGATGTGAAACTTGATCGACCAGTTTGGAAACCACAAGATAGAGGCTTCAACCAATTTTTGTATGAGCAGTTATAAGGACATTTCACATTCTTGCGACCATTGAAATTATACATTTTCTTTTAGTAGTTCTTCCAATGGGTACGTAGTGTCCAAATAGTGTCTAATGAATTTACGATAGTACTTTGTATGTCCCAAAAGAACTCGAACTTGCTTTGGATTGACCAACAGTTTCAATTCAATGATAACTTTAATTTTGTTAAATTTGATTTTGATCCCATCTTTGTAGATGACATAACCCAAACGTATTCTTATTGGTGTTGCAAAGATTCCCTTTTTGATATTCAATGATAGTTGTATTTGTTGACATCATTCTAGTTGTATTTGTTGGTGCATTCTTGAGACCAAAGGGCATGAATTTATAGAAAAATGATATGAATTTGAAAACAAATGTAGTATTATGATGGTATTCTTTAGGAATAGGGACTTGATTATATCCTAAAAACCCATATGTTAAATAATAGCATTCATGAATGGAAATTAGGATAGGGATATCCCACTCTGACCAATCTACAGTCACAAATGATTCCAGCTTCCTACATGTTCTTGATTTCCTTTTTGACAATATCCTTGTGTTTTTGTTCCAGCTTGTATGGGCATTTTTTCAATGGTTTAGCATCTGGATTGATGTCTATCTTCATTTCTCCCATTTCTTGTACTAGCCCTTTTAAATATTTATAGTCTTTGGAAAACATGTATTGATATTCTTTAAGTAAAATGGTTATATAGGTTGTTTGTTGTTTTGTCCAATAGTCCCCAATCATTTCCATATTTGAATGACTAGTCTTTAGGATGTTGACTTCTTTGATTTTGATTTTTCATCCATCCACTTCGGTGCCTTTGCTTCATTAATTAGTCGATCTCCCTCTTTAAATTCCATGAAGGATGGAGGAAAGTCTTGTTTTGTAAATATTTCTATCTCAATTTTCTCCTTTATGGCTACTTTCATTATTGATTTTATTGGTTTTCTTGTTGATGGGTGGTCGGATCTCCAACATAATATTTTACTAATAGTTTTATCATTTTCTAATCCTAGTTGAGTGGATAGTTGGATTGTCTTGGTTGAAATATTATTACATGTCAATTCTAGTCTGTAATCCTTAGCCGACTTGGCCTTATTCTTTGGCTCTATAAAATTCTTGATTTCTTCCATCGCCTCCTTAATGCATTCATCTGTCGGGGAGAATGAGAAGCCCTTTATGAAATTGTCTTTTAACTCTTTCCAAGTAAAGGTTCCACCCATGCTTCTTCCATTTAGCACCATTTTTTTGGAGATCGCCTAATGTGGCAAGGAAGAAATGTGGCCAAAATTTCTCATATTTGTATCCAAGTCTCCTCCATTATTTATGGCATCTTTCTATGTGAATGTTTGGGTGCATGCTTTACACAAATTTTGTAATTTGTTCTTTCATTATCATCCTTTTACCTCCAAATATTTAAATAAAATAATTCGGTGCAATCATCCACATGGGAATTCTTGAATGATGTGTATCCCACCATCTGGTCACTTGACCCGTGAATGATTCGAACATGATTTGCAATCATCCATGTTCTCCGGCATTTTAGGATACTTGTTTAGCATGCATGATATGAGAGTTGTGTTCTTTATATCTTGGAGGTGGTAACACGGTTGCTTCAAATTGTGTTGGTGTTAATGTTGAATATTTTCTTGTCCTTCTCTCAAACATTTTGGGGATGATAGAAATTGTGAAGCATTGTTCTTCTTTATGTCATGGGATGGTTTGTATTGATCAACAATCTCTTGCATGCATTTCGTAGTTTTCCATCTGCTAGTTCTATAAGTCGGTATCATAATTGTAGCCAACAAAAAGAGGCGATCCCAGATGAATTTCTTTTTGCCAATTATTTGATATAGTTTGCTTATGTATCCCTCTTTATAATCTTGTTCTTCCCATGGATTTTCTCTTGATGGATATATTGGGACAATAAATTTCTTTCCATCTCCTTTGAGTTTTATAATATCTTTCTCGAGTGAAATAGATGTCTTCATTTTTAATCCGGATGTTCGACCAACTAATGCTGGGAAAGATGCCACTCCATATTTAGGATCAATGATTTCAAAGTTGAGTTGTACTTGAATACCCATGATTCCATTATTCACCAATTTCCAAACACCAATAAGTTCAATGAAGCCTTGATTTTCAAGTTTAAGATAAATGCCTAATTTTGATAGCCGTGGTCAACTAAGTCGTTCCCATGTTTCTCTTTTCAATATGTTCGCTTGTGAGTGAATTTGAGTACGACTTGTGAAATATGGTATCCATCAATGCGAGATCGATGAGAGGGTCAATGTATGTTTTCTCCTTCTATCTCGGGATGCATAATTTTCTACGAAGTTTTTCATTGTTGGTGTCCTTCTTAATGGTGTACATAAGATCAATCAATTGTGAAACAACCTTTTTTTGGTAAGTAATTACAATATCTCATTTACTGTTGTGTTTATATAATATTTATTGTCTTATTCTTATTATAATTGTTCAAAATTTCTTGAAGCATTATTAAATACATCTTTCTATTGATTAATCCGAGGGTAGTTGTAATCCTTACTAGGAAATTTTGTTACATGTGCATTATCAGTCCCTAGTTTTTAGCCTTGTGTTATTACAATTTGTAAGTTCTTATGCATAATTACATAATTATTTGGAACACTATCCAATGCTATAGAATAATGGGGCGATCTTCTAGGGAATGCTCATCGAGACAACTTTTGGTACAAAATTTGAGATCTATCTTGTCCTTCCAAATACAGTTGGGATTCAAATGTTCTTCACTATAGCACACAAAATATCTTGTCTGACCATGACCATGGTTGTAGTTTCTTCATCCTCATTCACAATATCCACCCTGAACATGATATCCTTCATTGTTGAGCTACTCATTGTGTCAGGTATCTTCATGTTGTCTGTGATTATTCTATTCTTAGGTTCATGTATGGTAGATTGTATGAGGGTTGTGCTTTCTCTTCAAAAATTTTATGCAGTCAACAGTGTTATGTTGAGTATTTCTACAGATTCCAAGCCACTTTGATTTGAAGCCATCCATTTTATATGGACATTATGTTGTCGTATGCAGTTCAAATCTTTTGCAAATATCACAAAAAATGATGTGTGAGCAGGTCAAAAAAATTTAGGTCATCTTTCCTCAAGGAAGAGTCGAGGCTCTTCTTTCATATATCTTAATTCTTATGGGAAAAAAGCTCTGTCATCATAAGTGGGTTGTTGGGTGTATCCAAAAGAGTCCCTTTTCTAGACTTCAGTCGAACAGATGGTGCACCACAAGTCATTGTGTCTCAAGGCTAGTTGCTACAATGGATTCTACATCTACTCCATTTTTTCTTCAAGTCAATAGTTGGATGGACCACTTGAATGGTTGGTGTTAGATTCAACCTTTCGCACCTTTTTTGAAGCATTATTGTATATGTTGAAACATAGATAGTTAACGTCGTCCTTATACGTGGTAGTAGACCAGGTAAAAACCATTCAATAAGGATGGATTATTCTATCTTGGTCGGCATTCGCTTGAATAGATATTTGAACATTTTGTCATATTCTCTGACATATTCACTTACTCTCTTAGCTATATATTTCATATTTTGTGTGTCCAAGTGTCTATTATATTACATGTAGAACAATTCCAAGAAATTCTTCTTTATTTCTTGTTTTGTTTTTTATCCATTTTCAGTAAAATTCATGTACCAACTCAAATCCCTATCATGCATACCTCCTATGAACATTGCTACCTACCTTCTTTCATCGGCAACGATATTATATTTCCAAATTTCTTCACATACAAACCAATGTTTTCGAGGCTCTCCATCCCCATCATGTATAGGACAATTTGTTTGCGTAGTGAAAGCCATATTGAGAATGCTAATATTATTAACTGGACTAGTATTTGAGATGTTTCCAGGTCTTTTCAATGGTGATTATGGTGATAATGAACAATTGGATGAATAATGAGTAACTATCTAGAGCGTCTGCACATCCCATGACAACTTAACCTCTTCTATAGACTCATCTTCAACAGGTCAGGCTTTTGATTGATCATATGCTTGAATTGATAATATTGCTGGTAGGGGGGGACCTCCACATGTTTATAGTAGAAGATATTGAAACAATTATGGTTGTATTATGGCGTGAAAGTGACCCAATTCCCATGTTAAATTCTTGATATCATCATTTGATCCAAAAATTTTGATATTCATTAAGACTACTATAAATGATACTAGCTCCTAGTCCAAGTCCTTGTTGGTTGTGGAGCCTAATATTCCAAATCCAGAGATATTATTCAATCATGTTTGTAACCTAGGTGTATTGTATACTCATTCCCCTTGCCTTGGGGTTCGACGCAGTGCCCCGAAAAAGGGGGTTCGGGGGCAGCGCCCTCGAGATACGGGGGTTTAGGGGTAGTGCCCCCGAGAAATTTTTTTGGGATGTGTGTTGGCCAACAGTATTGCGGACCCATGGTATTGGGTTAACCCTATAATTTTCCCATTGTATTTCCCCTATAAAAGAAAGCATTGTAAAATGACTGAGTATGGTATTATATTGTATTGGAAGAGAGACTGTGAGAGTGTGAAGAGGAAGTGCAACAGTTTTACTGTAGGGTGTATCCATTCATCTTTCTAGACTGTAATAAAAGGAATGGCAATTTATTTGTGGACATAGCCCATCGTTTGGGTGAACCACGTTATATATGTGTCTCTCTATAATGTTTTAATGTGTTTTGCATCTTGTTTATTGATTTAACTGTATATCTGTTATTGCTCTGTGGTCCATTTTTCTAACAATAGGTATCAGAGCCAAAAGGTCTATTTGGTTGGTAAACTCATAGGAAAGAAGGGTTCCTAGTTTGAGTGGGAGAAATGGTGGAAGAAGGAAAGTTTAGGGTCGAGAAATTTAACAGCCAAAACTATCAGTTATGGAAGGTGCAAATGGAGGACTATCTGTACCAGAAGGATCTATACCTGCTGTTGGGCGAAAAAGAAAAACAAATGGCAGCTATGAAGGATGAAGAAAGGGAGGTCCTTGACAGAAAGGCACTGAGAACAATAAGGCTGTTCCTGGCTTCATCGGTGGCCTTCAATATTTTGAAAGAAAAAACAACAGAGGGTGTGATGAGCACATTGAGTAAGCTCTATGAAAAACCATTGGCTTCTAACAAGGTATTTTTAATGAAGCGTTTATTTAATATGAAGATATCGGAAGGTGGATCTGTTGCTGACCATTTAAATGAGTTTCATACACTTACCAGTCAGTTAAGTTCTGTAAAAGTGAACTTTGATGATGAGGTTAGGGCTCTTCTAATCATGTGCTCATTGCAAGAAAGATGGAATAGCTTGGTCATGGATGTAAGTAACTCTGTCCTTAGTTCAAACACTCTTAAGTTTGATGATGTTGTTGGTGTTATTCTTAGCGAGGAAATGTGAAGAAAAATCACAGGTGAGACATCAGGTAATGCGCTGACCATGGAGAGTAGAGGGAGACAAAACGAGAGAGGAAGGAGCCCAGGAAATCATGACAAGTCTAAAAAGGGCAGATCCAAGTCCAGATTCAGAAAAAAAGAGTGCTGGAACTATGGTAAGAAAGGACATCTGAAGAAATACTGTAGAGATCCAAAGAACAAAGGAGATAGACATCAAGAGACTACTCAGGAAGCGAATGTAGCAGGTGATGTGTTACAAGATGCTTTTATTCTTGCATTAGATAATACTAGTGATTACTGGGTAGTAGATTCAGGGGCTTCATGTCATGCTACACTCCATAGGAAATTCTTTCATGATTATTTTCAAGGTGATTTTGGGCATGTGCTATTGGGGGATGATGAACCATGTAAAATTGTTGGAAAGGGTAAGGTATGGATTAAGTTAAATAATGGAAATGGCTCACTGCTAAAGGATGTAAGGCACATTCTTGCTATGAAAAGAAATCTGATCTCAACAGGGAAGTTGGGAGATAGCAGTTGTTTGTCTATGTTTGGAGAAATGTGGTGGAAGATCACTAAAGGATCACTGGTAATAGCAAAAGGGGATAGGGTAGGTACGTTATATTTATGTCCTCATAATACTGATTATTCTATATCTGTAGCTTCCATAGAAATAGGTGTGGTGTTGTGGCATGATAGGCTTGGCCACATGATTGAGAAGGGGATGAAGGGGATGCAGATTTACCACTCAAGGAAACTGCTTCCAGATCTGAAGCAGGTAAGTTTGGAACTCTGTGAAAACTGTGTTTATGGAAAACAGAAGAGAGTTAGATTTCTTAGGGTTTGGAAACAAAATAAGAGTGAAAAGTTAGAGCTTGTCCATACAGATGTATGGGGACCAACTTAGGTACAATCTCTTGTTTGCTCTTGTTTTTATGTTACTTTTATTGATGATGCAACTAGAAAAACTTGGGTTTATTGCATTAGACAAAAATTTGATGTGTTTGATACTTTTAAGAAATGGAAAGATTTGGCTAAGAATGAGACACAAAAAAGGTTGAAATGTCTCAGATCTAATAATGGAGGCAAGTACTGCAGCATGGAGTTTGACAGTTACTGTTCACACAATGGGATTCGGAAAGAGAAGACATTCCCTAGAACACCACAAGAAAATGGTGTGTCAGAAAGGATGAACATAATGATCATGGAGCATGCAAGGTGCATGAGATTGCATGCAGGGTTGCCCTTGCAGTTTTGGGATGATGCTATAAACACTACTGTTTATTTAATAAATAGAGGGCCTTCAAGTGCTTTGGATGGTGGCATTCCATAGGAGGCATGGACAGGTAAATAGGTAAAATATTCATTTCTGAGAACTTTTGGTTGTGAATCATTTTTCCATATTGATAAAGATGATAGAACAAAGATTGAGGCTAAATCCAAGAAATGTACCTTTATTGGATATGGGGCTGATGATTTTGGTTATCGCTTATGGGATCTTAAAAATCACAAAATCATTAGGAGTAGAGATGTAGTATTCAATGAAAAGGTCATGTACAAAGATTAGTTGCAGGGAAAGAAAGAAGAAAAAAAAACACAGAGTACACAATGCTTGATGAAATCAAAGAAAATGAAGTTCCAAAGGCACCAAAAAATCAAGAGTAGCAATAGGTACCTAAAAATCCTGCAACTGTAAGAAAGTCTACTAGGTTAAGTAGACCCCCTGAACGATTCTCTCCTTCACTGTATTATTTATTGATGACTGATTCTCGTGAACCAGAATGTTATGAAGAAGCAATGCATGTAGAAACTATAAAGAAGTGGGAGCAAGGCATGCATGAGGAGATGGACTCATTGGTAAGAAACTAGACTTGGGATCTAGTTAAGTTTCCTGTAGTAAAAGGGCATTGCAGAATAAATGGGTTTACAGGTTGAAGGAACAATATGGAGGCAAGAAGAGATACAAGGCTAGACTTGTTGTAAATTCGTTTGCACAAAAGAAAAGTATATACTTTGATGAAATATTTTCTCCTGTTGTTAAAATGACTTCAATTAGAACTATTTTAAGTCTAGTGGCCATAGAATATTTGCATCTTGAACAGTTAGATGTAAAACAACCTTTTTCCATGGGGATTTGGAGGAAGAGATTTATATGCAGCAGCCACAAGGGTATGAGGTCAAAGGGAAGGAGAATTTGGTTTGCAGGTTGAAGAAGAGCTTGTATGGCCTGAAGGAAGCTCCAATGCAGTGGTATTTAAAATTTGATAAGTTTATGATTGAACAAGGTTATGATAGATGTCATTTTGACCACTATGTTTATTTCAAGAGTCTAGATAACGGAAGATATATTATCTTGTTATTGTATGTGGATGACATTCTTGTTGCAGGGTCTAACATGCAGGATATAAATTTTCTCAAAAGAAAACTAGCTAAATCATTTTCGATGAAGGATTTGGGTGCTGCAAAGAAAATCCTTGGTATGAGAATAACAAGAGACAGGAAAAATCACAAATTGACGTTGTCTGAAGGTGAGTACATAGAAAATGTGTTGCAGAGGTTTAGAATGAAGAATGAAAAACCAGTTAGTACACCTTTGGCTAGCCATTTCAAACTAAGCAAGGATATGTGTCCAGAGACACAGGAAGAGATAAATTACATGTCCAAGATGCCCTATTCATCAGCAGTTGGAAGCTTGATGTATGCCATGGTGTGCACAAGACTAGATATTGCACATGCAGTGGGAGTTGTGAGCAGGTATATGAATAATTCAGGTAAAGAGCATTGGAAAACAGTACAGTGGCTTCTCAGGTATTTGAGAGGTACCATTTCACATGCATTATGTTTTGGAGGTTCAGACACTGTTCTACAGGGATATGTTGATGCAGATATGGCTGGTGATAAAGAAAGTAGGAGGAGCACCACAGGGTATGTGTTTACTATGGGTGGAACAGCAGTAAGTTGGATTTCAAAGCTCCAATAGGTTGTTTCACTTTCAACAATGGAAGCAGAGTATGTTGCTGCTACAAATGCTAGTAAGGAGATGATTTGGTTGCATAGGTTCATGGAAGAATTGGGTAAAAAGAAGGAGAATAGTAGGTTGTACAGCGACAGCCAGAGTGCCATTCATATTGCAAAGAACTTATCCTTTCATTTGAGGACTAAACATATACAACTCAAGTACCACTTCATAAGATTTGTTATAGATGAAGAATTGTTAAAACTGGAAAAGATACATACTAGCCAGAATCCTGTAGACATGTTGACAAAGGGAGTAACAAAAGAGAAATTAAGTTCCTACTCAGTTTCTATTGGCCTTCAAGCATGAAGGTGAAAATAAGAAATTTTCCAAGTCTAAGGTCTAGAGCGTAGTCTAGAAATTGCAGTAGCAGTGGAGTTTCTGTGATCAGTCTCTAAGTGGGAGATTGTTGGTTGTGGAACCTAATATTTCAGATCCAGAGATATTATTCAGTCGTGTTTGTAACCTAGGTGCATTGTATACTCATTCCCCCTGCCTTGGGGTTCGGGGGATGATCCCCTGAGGAATTTTTTTGGGATGTGTGTTGGCCAACAGTATTGCGGACCCATGGTATTGGGTTAACCCTAGAATTTTCCCATGGTATTTCCCCTATAAAAGAAAGCATTGTAAAACGACTGAATATGGTATTGTATTGTATTGGAAGAGATATTGTGAGAGTGTGAAGAGGATGTGCAACAGTTTTGTTGCAGGGTGTATCCCTTCATCTCTCTGGACTGTAATAAAAGGACTAACAATTTCTTTGTGGACGTAGCCCATTGTTTGTGTGAACCAGGTTATATATGTGTCTCTCTGTAATGTTTTAATATGTTTTGCATCTTGTTTATTGATCTAACCATATATCTGTTATTGCTCTGTGGTCCGATTTTCTAATAGTCCCAAGTTGCGCTCGATGATTTCTCTAACACTTGGTCAATTCGATATAAGCCTTGGTATAAAAAATATAGGAATCGATATATCAAGGATTGCAATATTCATATGAAGGGTCAAATCCATCGACCAAAGACCCCCTACTGGAGTCGATTCCTCACCTTCTCTATTGACTAGTTGACTTTCTGAATTCATGTAGAAATTTTGGGATCTCGAATTTTCCTTTCGGTTTCTTCATAACCTTTTTCCCTATCATCGGACTCTTTATATCTCTAATTTCTTATTTTATTTTAAATAATTTCTCTCATTCAAGTTTTTGAATATTTGTAGTAGAATTATAACTGGATATGGTTCTATTTCATCGAGGAGAATTGGTATTTTTAGCAAACTTCATCTTTCATAACTTGTCATTGGCTACAATAATTTCTTTATCTACTCATATTCATATGGTCAAAGACCCCCCCATTACCGACTCGAATATTGTAGGGTGAGTAGGGTAGTTTCAACTATTTGACTCATTTGCTGAGAAAATACTCCCACTGTCATTTGCGAATAAAAAGTTCCTATTCATGTTGTTTCTACTCCCAATCTGATGTTGCTCCTTTCTCGAACAGTGGTTGTGGTTCAAATATGTGGCCTACTCCATGTCGAATCACAAATTTAAATAATATCTTTGGTATGGGAATGAATAATGATTCATGAAAGTTGTCCTAGAATGTATTCTCAACATCAGCTAGAGAAGTCCGTTCTTCAATAGCTTGTTCTTTGCAAAATTCATCACATATCTTTTCTAGCCACTCATATAGATTTTTTCAAACACGGTTATTAAGTTTGTGCATTAACAATTTTTCATTGTCTAGGTCGATTTTGTGCATTAATATGGTCAATCAATTTTTTTAGTTCATGTGGAATAACTCCGATGAATATTTGGTGGGTTTCAGTAAAGAATCTTTCTCTGGCTAGCACTAGTGAAAGTGTATTCCTTCTAGAATAGTTATGGATATAATTCATCACTTTTAGATCCCACCATTATTTGATATCTTATTCAGATATAATTATGCAGATGCATTCATCTTCTAAATCACAGAAGCACAACTAGCAATGGAACCATTGTTGTAATCTACGGGTTACATGAGTATAGACAATATAATTTATAGAAGATAAAGAATTCACATTATATGTACAAGAAGACACTAAAGATGAGGAAACAAAAGAAAAAATTGTATTATATCAGAGCCAGAATATGTACAAAGTAATCATAAGATATCATAATCATGGCTCACCAAATTATATATCATATTACAAACAGTTAGTGAGTACAATTAGTTGTGTTGGTCAAATCTCAACACCAAAGGACAAAGCGTTGCTATAACGACTATGTGGCTATGTATTTGCGTCGCTATAGCAACGAAGTTTCATTGCAACACCTTGAAATATTCATCGCAAACATGTCTCTATTTTGTCACTATAGTGATAGGCGTTCATCGCAACACCTTGGTTTTTTCGTCGAAAACATATTCTATTTTCATTGCTTTAGCGACGGGATTTTGTCGCCACGTTTTGGTATTTTTGTTGCCACTTTTTTATTTTTATTTTTGTCACTATAGAAATGTACATTCGTCACCACTTTTTGGTATTTTTTCGTCGTTATAATGATGGATGTTCGTTGCCACTTTTTGGTCTTTCTCCGTCGTTATAGTGACAAACTGTAGCAAGTGTTGCTATAGAGATGAAAATTTTCCCATGAAAATAAGGGGTCATGTTCATTTCTATAGCAACGATTTTTCATGGGAAAATTTTCCACATGTACTAGTGCTAATACCCTAACCATTCAAGACTTAGGAAAATGGTGACACGCAGTAGGCTCTTCCAATCAAGTAGGCCTCATAACCATATCTATTGCATTCAAGGTAATATTCAAAAGAGGCAGCCCCATGAACAAATGAATAACAACCCACATACACCTCAAACATACCTTCCCCATCATTCCGTCTACCATAGCCATGACTCATTTCTAGGCATAACTAGGTCGTTGCTGCTCGTTGGGCAAATGAAACTGGGTGGTTCTAGGATTACTAGGAGAAGAAGAACAAATCCAAATAGTAGAATTTTGGTTTGATTCAAGTACTACCATCAAGTCAAGGTTTAATCACCTGAACCACGGTCTCGAGCCTCACCTGCTCACTCTTGGAAGGGTAACCTAATCCATTTATTTAACCTAATATTGAACCCTAATCAATGGGTAATGAGCATACCCAAAACAATGGCATATAGAAAGTCATCATCAGTCAAGTGCATGATTATAGAAGAAATCCAACGGAAATCAATCTCAATTAGGTGCATGCATTAAACATATAAGTCATAGAAATACCAAGGAAATTTGTTCCTTCTCAAGATCCTTAGTGTCATATTTAAATTGTTTAGGGTTTGAATATCAATATTGCAAAGCACCTCTCCTGATCGTGCACGTCCAATTGAAATGGGGTATCCCTACTCTTGTAGATAATTCCCTCCTCCATCTCTCTATCATGTCTTCATAGAAAATTATTTAGAGAAGGGTGCGAAGGATTTGGTTTGTTGCAGAGCTCATGTTGAATTGAAGCCTGATGAAGGAGATGGTTTGTTGCAGAGAGCTCATGTCAAAAGTGGTGTAATAGAAAAGTTTTTGTTATGGTTTGTTTTAATATGTTTTTTGTTATTGTTTTATATTAAGTTATTTTATTATATTTTTTTAAAGTTTTTTTTTGTTTTTATTAATTTTTATTATTATATTATACTATACATTGTTTTATTATATATTGTTTAATATATTACCCCTAAAACCAACATCACTTTGTAAAATCATAAAATTCTAGACTTAACATAATGGGATCAACTAGAGACATGTATGAGATGCAAGATAAATTCCTTTTAATAGAGCATAAAAAGGTGAATGACCTAGGTAGTGTTCATGTATTTTGTAGGAATAGCTAGAAAAACTAGTAGCTTTGAGGATATTTTTTAAGGATTCTAATAATATACTTAAGTATAGTTTTCTAGGCCTTTATATTGGATGAAAAAAATACAATATATAGATAGGTAGGAGAATATTAAATATGAAACATACATTTTACTATTGAAAGTTGTAATTTTTGGAGAATATTATGATAAAAAACATATATTATGTAAATATAGGAGATATTAGAGAGTAAAAATGACCAAATAACGATTTTTTTTTTTGAAAAAATACCCCCCAAAATAGCCATTTGGCGAAATTTCGCCCTTAAATTTTTCCATGGTGAAGACGATGATAAGGATGAGGATGATAATGACGAAGATGCAAATGATGAGGAAGGTGATGATGAGGATGATGATGATGAGGATGATGACGATGATAAGTAAAAATAATGATGATGATGACGATAATTATGATGATGACGATGATGATGGGGAATATGTTGATAATGGTGATGGTGATGGTGATGATAATGATGGTGATGATGATGATGATGAAGATGGTGATGATTATGAAGATGAAGATGATGGTGATGGTGATAAGAATGAGGATTATGATAATGATGATGATGACAATAATGGAAATGAGGATGAGGATGATGATGATTATGATGATGAAAACGATGATGATGATGATGATGACGAGGAGGATGATGATGAAGAAAATGATGATGAGGATGATGAGGAGGATGAGGACGAGGATGACGGTAAGAAATCGAACATTGAATAACCTAGCTTCTCTTTTTTTTGAGAATAATTTAATATTCTTTACTAAACAGGGCCAACCACGTGAAGGTGGAATCTCATCTAACCCCTCACCAAATCCTCAAGTAAATCTCAATTCCCCATAACCAAACATTGTCCATAATTAAAGGAAAACAACATTTTAATGTTCCAAGATATGATGTATATATCAAAACAATAACTTGTTGCAAATCTAATGCAAAATTCTAATATAAAACTTGCACTCAACCAAACAATTTTTGGACTAGGCAGAAAAGGGTATTTTGTTGAGAAATTTATGAAGCGGGAAGAGGGAAGAAAACAAGGAAACTTTCAGGATAGAGAAATCATATTCCATAAGAATTTTATATCAGGGAATGTTTATATTTTATATTCATCTATGCTGAAACTTACTCCCACGCTTCTGGGTCACCCAACCATGAAACTAGGAAGATTCTTTCAGATCCTTTCAACCAGAGGCTTGGCGAAATAAAAAGATATTTTATTATAAATTTAAAATTAATACAATGGTTTTTCATACATATCATAAATTTTCAAGAAATACTTAGTTTTGTTTGGGAGAAGTTGGAAAAATTTGGCAAATTTGTCCTAGGGAAGTCCTGCGCAGTGGAGGCTTCCCAAACAGTGTACGATTTCAGCTAAATTTCAGTATGAAAGTTTTTATGGATAGAAGGGTCAATAAAAATCATGTATCATCTTACTTAATTTCATTCATCTAAAAAAATATGGGAATTGATAAAACTGTAAAACTAGTCATTTTTAACTAGTCATCTAGCATAGGTGTACCAAAATGTATGAAATTTGTGTCAAAAATATATCATACCCGAGAATAAAATTTTAAAGAGATTAATACAGATTAAATTGACACATTACATCATTGATACTAATAATCATGGCCATACTAATTTATCATAGCATCAAACTCATTAAAACCCTCACTTAAAGACACATTTAAAGCTCATTCATGGGAAACTGGACATATTAGCTTATTGGATAGAATGATAACAGTATTACAGATATATTAAATAGATTATATGGAATTATCCACATCAAAATAAATTTGGAGGACTGACCACTCCCAAATGGGACTAAAAAAAGTGGGCAGGAGGTCCAAATCTGACATCAAGATGGATGGGAGCGTATGAGAATCTTTCACTTCACTCGAGCTCAATTTCATTGAAGAGAATGAATTCTAGATATTTCTGATATGACTATGGTGTTGTTCATGAGCACTCCAACAAATGTAAAGAGAAATAAAGGGTAGAAGAAGAGAGGGGAAGGAAGGATTTGGGGCGCATCTGCCAAATGTTTGAGGCACAACACTCAGTAGAAGCTATGATTCACATAAACACAAATCAATCAATAGCCAAACTAAGTAATAGAGATCCATCTATATATTTATAAACTTTTGGTGACTTTTTTAGGAGGTAAGTGACCCGTGAGAGAAAGTCATCCATATAGAAACCCTAACCCTATCCACATATGTGCCCTCCTTTAGTAATTGGAAATTAGGGACCATGTGATTTGTTTCCCTATCCATGTCATTCATCTAACTTGGAAACTGCACCCTCCTTAGGCCCATAGTTTCTATTTTTCCTTATGACAACTTTTCTTAGATTTCTTATTTTTGTCACTGAAATCCAAAAGGGAAATTGCTCCCTCCTTTGCTCCTTTGTTGCTATTTTTCCTTATGATAACTTTTCTTGGATTTTCAACTTTTGTGACTGAACTCCAAAAGGAAATTGCACCGTCCTTTTTCAATTGTTTTCTATTTTGTGTTTGACTGCTTTTTCATAGCTTTTGGCACTTTCTCTCTTTTTCCTATCTGATTGCTTTTTTCATATAGTTTCTATTTCTCCTCCTTGGCATGTTGGATTTCTCAATTACGTCCTCCTGACATGGAAAGCTAATTTCCACATAATTTATTTGCACAATAATTAATAATGATAATTTATAGAAACCAATTACATGCCTTAATAATAATTTAGCAAAATTTCCCTAAGCTAATTAGTTAATGCCACTTAGTCCCCCTAGGTCTTTAGCATGGTCCACACTTTTGGTGGTCAAAATGTGGGGACATAACAAACATTGACTATAATAAAAGGGAAACAACATGGCCATTTATGGAAATAGGGTGGGAAAATCTAATTCTTTCCAATAAAATCGATACATAATATAAGAGGAGGCTCCTTCATCCAAAATACATTGATGGCTAATGAAGTTGAATTTCCCAATTGCGTCCTCCTGACATGGGAAGCTTATTTCCACAAAATTAATTTGCACAATAATTAATAAAAACCAAGTACATTCCTTATTAATAATTACTTATAAAAACTTCCCTAAACTAATTAATTAATGCCACATAGTCCCCCTAGGTGTTTAGCATGGTCCACACTTTTGGTGGTCAAAATGTGGGGACATGACAAACATTGACTATAATAAAAGGGAAACAACATGACCATTTATGGAAATAGTGTGGGAAAAGATAATTCTTTCCAATAAAACTTATACATAATATAAGAGGAGGCTCCTTCATGCAAAATACATGATTGTCCTCCCCTCCCAAATATGTTTTTCCTCAAGCAGAAGCACTTCAGAGTGCTGCAAATTTTTTCACCATGTTTCTGCTACACCACTCTAACCATAGTCATTTCTCCAATGACTACTTATTTAAATGAAATTGTCCACCTAGTTAATGTGACTGAGAAAAATTCCTTTATCCCACTACCTCCTTTGTAGGGATCAAAATGATACTACTCCTTTTGGAAATTCTTCATTCCCAAGAATGTGAGGGTCCAATGGTATTATCTACCCCTTTCCAAAAATCATTAACATCAACAAAATTTTATCATTATAGAAAATGAAATCCATGATGTGAAGATCATACCACTGCATTGAAAATTTAAAACTCCCAATGCAAAATTGGAAACCTTTGAGATTTCCCCACCCAACATAAAGTTCGTTACGTGCTTGATGCATATTGACACTGAATCCCACAATTCTGTTGCTACAATGACATAGGTGTAGGTACTATATCCAACCCCAATGAACATAGGAATTATCCAACAAACAAGGATTCCCAAATTGCTCACAATAAGATGATGCATCACAATTTTCTCCAAGAATGGAAGAAGGAAATACAAATAAGTGTCTCCTCATCCAATCGGGGAAAGTAATGACACTCCATCTAATAGATCCATGTGAAGAAATCCAATGGCTCAACTCTCTACCACTGGTTAAAGGATGAAAGCATATATCTCACTGTGTGGATTTCCTCCACAAACACCACCTTATGCATGATATTTTTTTCAACACCTTCTCTTGGTAGTTTGCTTTCTTAGATGCCTTCCATTGATCATGTGTAGAAATTTTTCTGCAAGAAGATCCCATGTGTGACATGTAATATTCCACCCATTCCTATAGATATTTTCATCAATTCATATGTTCCATGGAGAGTGTGTAGGGCCTCTTTGATTTTGCACTCACTCATCTTGAGTGATTGTGCAAGAAAATGAAGTTCTTGCAGATGAACCTCTTCTTCTTCCCTCTCTCTTAGATCAACCTCATGAAAATCTAGTGGTGATGTGGAAGTTTATATTGGAACCTTTTCTTCAATAACAATATCTATGTCACCAACAAAGAGGGATGAACATCCCTTAGTAGATGTCTCAGTGAAATTTGAGCACCCATCAGTTGGTTCTCTGTCAACCATGTCCAGAGTGTTTCATATCCCTCTGAATTTTTTTTCTACAACACTTATGGTAAATTCAAGTGAATGAACACACTTATATTTTCTTGCATAGTCCTCACCAGTAAGGATTTCAGTTATGTCTTCCATGGCTGCAACATATTTCTATTTATGCTCCTGGGACACTTCTCCTTCACTACAAATTCCTTGCACTAACGTGTGCTTCTCTTCATCCATCCTTGTTCATGCTTTCCCACTTTCAATACTAGATGGTTAATAGCTCTCCCCAATGATGATAGTGGGATTTCTATTCTCATTGATGTCAAGCCTCTTCTCTGATGTGGCTTCAACTTCATCATGCTGAAAGAGAGTACATAAATATGAATTGTGTGCATTAGGAAGTTAAATTAATGACTTCAGATCTGATTTATGTTCTTATTTTGGATATGATATGAAATAACCCTCATCAACATTGACAACATCATCTTCATTTGCAATTGTTTTGTGATCATCGAAAGAAAAACTAGAAGCGAGTTTATCTCCCTCACAATTTTCTTTCACTTTGCAGTCCTCGTATGCAAGTGGATTCTTTTCATATTTCCATGGATCATATGGTTGTAAGTGAACATGATTTCTTCAAAAGTCAGAAAATTCACCATACATGTTCTTCACCTTATAATATTTCTATATAGATACTTTGGTGTCCTGCTCCTACACCAAATTCTCTGGTTCACACCCAAGCAGTGTGGCCTTGTCTTCTTCTTCATTATGTGGCTCCGGGGGAGTCTATAACTCTATTTTGTATTATTATTTTGGATATAATACAAAATATGTATCTTCACCCATACATGATCCAACATCCTTATCAGTGTTCTACAGATCACCCACAAATAAATTGGAAGTGCATTCATTCTCCACACTACCAACAAACGTATTTTTCACTGTTCGGTCTTCATCTGCATATGGATTCTCTTCATATTTTTTCAAGAACCTTGGTAATAATATCACAAGTATTGGAAACTATTCTTGAATATAACCCAAAAAATATCATAATGCTTGAAGATGTTGAGGGATTTGAAGAATCTTCCCTTTTGGTTCCTTGTTCCTCCTCATTGCTCACAGAGGTGGAACAACTTGGTTCCTCTAGGAATGATTTGTTAATCTTGAAAGAATAATCATCTAAATCCTTGGGCTCAAATCCAAATCTGAAATAAAAATACTCTTTTAAAGGAATGGAATTACAAATCTTTTCCCCCAAGGCAAGATACTCTTTGTAGTGGTGGGGCAAGTTTTTAATTGCATCTATCATCTTCGCTAAATCCTTCTTAGGATTATCCAGTGGTGGTTCAACCCTTATTTATTCGTAATCCACTTTTTCAAAAAATTAACCATCCTTGTCTCTTGACATTTGCAATCCATCATTAACATAGATCACCTCTTCTTCTTCAACAAATTATCTACAATACTCTTCATACTGCTCATCGTAGTCATCCACATAGTATGACATGGCTGCAAATTTCTTCACTGAGAGATTTTTTTTCCACATGGTGAGACAAGGAAAGAGATATTATACCACTGTAATGTCCCAATATATTATGTACATATCAGAAAACTAACATGCTTCAAATTTAATGTAAAATTCTGATATAAAACTTGCACTGAGTTAGACAATTTTTGGACTAGGCAGACAAGGGTATTTTGCTGAGAAATTTATAAATAGGGAAGTGGGAAGAGGGAAGAAACCAAGGAAAATTTTAGGACAAAGAAATAAAATTCCTTAAAAAATTTCGATGAGGGTCCATTTAGGTTTCAGATTCAGCTATGCTAAAGCTTACTCCCATGCTTCTGGGTCACCCAACAATGAAACTAGGAAGATTCTTTTAGATTCTTTCAACCATAGGATTGGGAAGATAAATAGAGATGTTATAAGAAATTTAAAATCCAGCCAATTTCATTTCATAAATACCATAGCAGTTCAATAAATACTTGGGTCTGTTTGGGAGAAGTTGGGAAAATTTGGCAATTTTGGCATGGGGATGTCCTGCGCAGTGGAGGCTTCCCAAATAGTGTACAAAGTCAACTAAACTTCAGTCTGGAAGTTTGTATGAAAAATGGGGTCAATTAAAATAATGAATCATCCTACACAATTTCATTTGGATAAACAAAACTCCTTGAATTGATAAAACTATAAAACTAGTAATTTTTAAGTAGCCATCTAACATAGGTGTACCAAAATGTATAAAAATTCGTGTCAAAAATATCTCAGACTTGAGAATGGAATATTATAGAGCTTAATACAGATTTAATTGACACATTCATAATTTGGACTCATAATCATGGCCATTACTCATTTATCGTAACATCAAACTCATCAAATCCCTCATGTAAAGACATTTAAAGCTCATTCATGGGAAACTGGACATGCTATCTCATTGGACAGAATGATAACAATATTATAGAGACATTAAATAGAGTCTATGGACTGATTCACATCAAAATAAATTTGGAGAAATGACCACTCCCAAATGGGATTAAAAACAGTGGGAATGACGCCCAAATCTGACATCAAGATGGATGTGAGCGTAGGTGAAGCTTTCACTTCTCTGGAGCTCAATTTCACTGAAGATAATGGCTAACATATGTGTCTAATATGAATATGGTGTTGTTCATGATATTTACAACACCTACAAAGATAAATAAAGGGAGGAATAAGAGAGGGGAAGGAAGGATTTGGGGAACATATCCCAAAGGTATAAGGCAAAACACTCAATAGAAGCTATGCTTCACATAACCATAAATCAATCAATATTAAAACCGAGTAATAGAGCTCCCTCTGTATTTTTATAAACTTCGGGTGACTTTTTTAGTAGGTAGGTGACCTATGAGTGAAATTAATCCTCATAGAAACCCTAACCCTAGAAACATATGCACCCTCATTGAGTAATTGGAAAGTAGGGACCATGTGAGTTTTTTCCTTGTCCATGTCCTTCATATAACTTGGAAACTGCGCCTTCCTTAGGACCATAGTTGCTATTTTCCCTTATGACAACTTTTCTTTGCTTTCCTACTTTTGTGACTGAACTCTAAAAGGGAAACTATGACCCTTTTTGGTCCATTGTTTCCATTTTTCCTTATGACAACTTTTCTTGGATTTCCTTCTTTTGTTACTGAACTCCAAAAGAAAACTACACCATCCTTTGTCAATTGTTGCATCTTTTGTGTCCGAATGTTTTTTCATAGACTTTTGCACTTTCCATTTTTCTTGTGTGTTTTCTTTTGTCATATAGTTTCTATTTCTCCTCCTTTGCAAGTTGGCTTTCCCAATTGACCCCTCCTGAAATGGCAAGCTTATTTCCACATAATTAGTTTGCACAATAATTAATAATGATAATTAATAGAAACCAAGCACATTCCTTAAAAATAATTACTTAGAAAATTTTCCGTAAGATAAATAATTAATGCCACTTAGTCCCCCTAGGTGTTTAGCATGGCCCACACTTTTGGTGGTCAAAATGTGGGTACACGACAAACATTGACTATAATAAAAGGGCAACAACATGGCCATTTATGGAAATAGGGTGGGAAAAGCTAATTCTTTCCAAGAAAATTGATACATAATATAGGAGGAGGCTCCTTCATCCAAAATACATTGATGGCTAATGAATTCCTTTAACATTGAGCCTTGAATTCAAAGGGGTAGAATAAGGGATACATGGAACCACTAGTTTATCTAATTCAAAGTTAATGTCCTTAGAATTAATGGGTTCAAAATTTGATTGGCCTTACAATGGGGCGGCCTAAAAGGGATTGATGAGCAAGTAAAAGTGGAAGGTGTGTCCTCTTATCTTATGTATTGTGACTTATAAGTGAGGTAGATAGGTTTGTATGACATGTTCAACTTTTGTTGGGAATCCAAAGGGGTAAAAGAAGGTGGAAACTAACCATTCTAATCAATGATTCCATGTTGATGGAATAGTTTTGGTAAGGTTGTTGATTCTTGTTGGGCCATTTTATTAGGAAATTGGGTCATTAATTATTAGATTAATGTAAGAATGGAACATAGATCATTGCAATTATCTTATCCCTAAAAATCACAGGGATGATTATGTTTACACCCTTGTTTTCATTGTATTTGACCCTTGTTAAAATCATTATCCCTCCAACAATTGTTCCATTTTCCCCTTTCTCTTGGTTCCTTATAATTCTATTATTATTCTTCTTCTTACTGTTTATGTATTCATTACTTGTTTGGGTTTGATAGACCAAATTTTCAACCAAGATGGTTAAAAGGAGAAATCAAGTTAATATTTGGTGAAAGCAAGGAGGTCAGATTGAGTTAACCTTGGTTTGGAGTATAAAAAAAATATAGAAAGTCTTGTGGTCAAGTATACAAGCCTATCGATGTAGCCATTATTGGGAATCAACATTTCCAAGTGATGTATAGACAAATGGAATTCCATGTGGGAAATTCTCATGGTTATCATTCCATGAAATATTAGCCATGATACACTATTGTAAGGTGCTTCTATGCTCCAATATATAATAGGAAGGACGATACCATGTCGTATTGTCAACGTAGTGAGACTAAGGGAACATATAGGATCATTCTAAGCCAATGTATAATAAAGGTTGATCCATGTAAATTTTTCAATGAACTAATGATTCAATTAATATCATGATTCCAAAATTTCTCAATGTTAATTTTAAGTTAAATGTTTATACATCCTTATGTCACAATATCAAGTATTAAGTAAACAACTCAAAATGTGATCTTCCAATTGTGCATTCCTCCACTTGGTGATGAAATATGATGATGGAAACTTAGTCAAGTGAAGACAAGAAGGTAGTATGCCGCCAAGGTGATGGAATACAATGGAGGTAGTTAAAGAGATTCTCTTACATGCCAAAGGATAGCTCACAAAAATCCTATAGGTGAGTACCTTAGGGTGGAAAACCCAGAAGAATGGTCACTAAGTTGTTTTTTCACAATATATGTCTAGGAAAGATGAAGTTTCCTTAACCCTGGTATGTTTATTATTGTTGATTGTCCCAAAACATTTGTTGTTAAGTAAGTCAGGAGAATTAGGTGGGATTCCATTAAGTTAATTTTATGAGAGTGAGGGGGAAATGTGCAAATACTTCACTTGACATGGTTTACCTTCTAATTGTACACCCTCATGTAAAAATAATGGGCATATTATTAGTTACACACAATTGTCACTATGTTATTTACCCAACTAAGTAAATTTAAATCTCTAATTTTGATAAGTATTGGGGAGTTTAAAATGACCACCACAAACAAAACCCTAGGATCTATTGTAATCTAATGTTAGTTTCCTAAACCAAAATAATGGAAGTGTTTCTTTTTATTATGCACGTTTATTTTAGGGTTTTTTTGTTCTAATAAAAAGCTTAGTTTTGTGTTCTATATGCTCTCTACAAGAATTGATACTTGCATGGGGAATATACTAG
Source organism: Pseudotsuga menziesii (assembly GCA_001517045.1). NCBI lineage: Eukaryota > Viridiplantae > Streptophyta > Pinopsida > Pinales > Pinaceae > Pseudotsuga > Pseudotsuga menziesii. The sequence continues at coordinate 309,912 of LPNX010055877.1, forward strand.
CATTTTTTGATAAATCATTTCTTAATATGGTGTGTAATGTATGTTATTGATTTGTTATATTTAATAAATCTTGAAACAAAACTTTGTTTGAATAAAACATAAAATTATTAAGAACACTTTCATCACTTCCACACATTTATTCGATAAAGGAACACTTTCATCACTTTCACACATTTATTCAATAGGTTTTTTATTTTATTGTCAAATATTGTTTCGTGCTAGTCATGTTTGAATATAAAACCCCTCCCATACCACCATTGCATGTGTCCACTCTAACCATTGAAAATTTTAGTCCATACAAGCACAAATTGAAAAAATATCAACATTGGCCCCATTCTCATGTTATTAGTGATATATAGTACTATTGGGTGGGTCAATAATCTTTGAGTTGAGAAGTCCTCCCACATTGTGAAGGCATGCAAACATTCTTCCTGGGTCAAATTTCACTGCATACTGAAACAATTTGTAGAAATTTCAACGTTGGACCTGTTCATAGTTCATTGATATCGTTAGCCATGTCTACTAACAATACAATGTATTTAAGTTGTGCCTTAAAAGTTGGTTCGAGGCGCACATTCCTGCATCTAGTGCAAGGGAAATAATGGCGATAAACAAGTTCTTCATGATAAATTTTACAAGCTTCATCGTTTATTTCAAAATGAAATGTTGTATACAACCAAGGTTCATCAGTTATTTCAAAATGAAATTGTCGCAACCTCTATAAATGGGAGTATATATTTGTTCCTATGATGATGACGACGACGATGATGATGACAATAGTGGCAATGATGATGATGATGAGGATGTTGCTACTGCTAATTATGATGATCACCACATGGTGGTGATGATGATGATGATGATGATAATGATGATGATGATAACAATGATGATGATCATTATGATGACAATGAGGATGATGAGGATGATGATGATGATGATGTGAAGGTGAAGATGATGAAGATGATGATGATGATGATGATGATGATGATTATGATGATGATGATGATGATAACAATGATGATGATGATGACAATGACGATGAGGATTATGACAATGACAATAAGGACAATGAGGATGAGGATGGTGATGACAATCGGGATGATGATGATGATGATGATGAAGATGAAAATGATGCGGATGATGATGATGATGATAACAATGATGAAGAATAAGAAGAGAAGATGATGATGATAGTAGGGATGATGATGTTGATGATGACAATGAGGATGATGACAATGATGATAATGACGATGAGGATGAGGATGATGATGATGAGGATGATGACAATGTTGACAATAATGACGATGAGCATGAGGATGATGAAAATGAAAATGATGTGGATGATGATGATGATGATGATGATGATGATGACAATGATTATTATAACAGTGATGATGATGATTATGACAATGATGTCAATGTTTATGATGATGAAAATGAAGATAATGACAATGGGGATGGTGTTAGAAAAACAAAATCGCAAAGAATAAAAATAAACAATAAACATGATGAAAATATTAAAACACATTACAAGAGAGACACCGATATAATGTGGTTCACCCAAGATGGGATATATCCACACCGAAATTGACAGCCCTTTATTATTATACTTCCCAACAAAATGAAGTGATACAACCTGCAGTAACCCTGCTACACTTCCTCTTCACACTCTCATAGTCTCTCTCACACAATCATAGAGATTGTTTATAATGCTACAATGAAATACAATGCATAGTCATATTACAATGCCTTCTTTTTATAAAGGAAATACCATAGAAAATACCATGGGTTTCCCAAATACCATGGGGCCTTAAATCACCCATTGTTGACCAAGTTATGACTCTAAAATTACAACATTTTACAAGGAATTTTTTCCTAAATTTTCACTATGAGGGAACTACCCTTTAACCCCCACTTGGGGGGGATCCCAAACCAGTCACTGCCTCCCCTGTACCCCCCTGATGCTTGTAGTGGGGGGGGGGGGGGGGGGGGCGGGGGATCACCCCAACACCCCTCGTTAGGTACTGGGATCCAAACACAACTGAAATAACATCTTTAAATCAAGAATATCATATTCCACAACCAACATATGAGGATGATGTCAATGTCGACAACGAGTGCATTGCATTACCCAGATTCTCTTTGTTTCAAGAATGCTTTAATATTCTTTACTAAACAAGGCCAACCACGTGAAGGTGATAATGAGGATGATGATGATTATGATGATGATGATGGTAATGATGATGATGATGGGGATGATGATGATAGTAGAGATGATGATGATGAGGAGGAGGAGGAGGAGGTATTTACTAAACAAGTCCAACCACATGAAGGTGATGATGAGAATGATGATGATTATGATGATGATGATGGTGATGATGATAATGATGGGGATGATGATGATAATGGAGATGATGATGATGATGATTATGATGATGATGATGAGGAGGAAGAGGAGGAGGAGGAGTATGAAGATGATAATGATGATGATGATCACCACGCGATGGTGATGATGATGGTGACAAAGATGATGATGATGATGATGATGATAAAAATGAAAATGATGATGATGCCGATGATGATGAAGATGATGAAGATGAAAAAAATGGGAATGATGAAGATGATGATGATGACAATGAAAACAATGATGATGATGATACAAATGATGATGATGACAATGAGGATGATGATGATATTGATAAAAATGATGATGATGAATATGATGATGGTGTTGATGGTGATAATAGTAATGATGATGATGATGATGAAAATGAGGATGATGATGATGAGGATAATGAATATGACGATATTGATGATGAGTCTAGGGATGAGTATGATGATGATGATGAAAACTAGTGCATTTCTTTACCAATCTTCTCGTTGTTTCAAGAATAATTTAATATTCTCTACTAAAGAAGGCCAACCACGTGAAGGTGGAATATCATATGAATCCCCCCTTCACGTCACTCTCAATTCCCCATAACTCAACAAAATATATGTACAAAAAATAATTTATTGTGTTTTTTGTCATACTTAAGAAGCAATATCTCTTATAACATATTCAAACATACAAGAAAATGGCAAAAAACTTGAAATACCTCATATATAGAGTAGAGAATATATATTAAGGAATACATCATACACTTCAATGGACTTCATCATCTTCTTCATCCAATTCAACATCTATATCATCTGATCCAGATTTAACATTGTAAGGGTTGACCATATCATCATCATCATCGATGTCAATTTTGATCATCATGTCATCGTCAATATCATCTTCATGGACATTGTCCACTACATCATCTCATTCAACTATTTCTTTAGCATCTTCCTTTGGAACATGATGCTATAAATCATGTTGATAATAAATAACATCATATTATTCTTCAAGGCCCTCTTCATTATCTTCTTGCACATTATACTTTATTAACCTTCCTTTTGGATCGTGTCTCGCAGAAAATGACCAACCCCATATACCTGGAACCTTAGAGTAAAATACCTGTTCACATTGGCTTGGAAGAACATAGGGCTCCTTTCTCAACTCAAACAACCTTGTATTAACCATGTTAAATCCATTATTATGTTCAATAATGTTTCTATCGAGATCACATTGATTCAATCATAACCTATACGATTTGACAACGAACAAAACTAATTTGAAGGAGTTAAAATCACGTTGAATAATATCTTCCAAATACCCATAGTATCAATTTTATGAGAGTTATGGATGTCTGTCACTTCTATAGGAAACATTGGTCACCTCAAAGATTGCAGATACCCCACAATTAGAATTTTTCTTTGTTTCATCCAACTTTTTTATGCAAAATTTATGACCATTGCACCACATAGCCTTATGGTGTTTTACCTGCAACAAGCCATACACATAAATGTCACATCCTGAATTGGTCATGATTAATTTCATGTTTATTCTATGCAGGGAAAGAAATGAACATGTACGTCAATATATTTGAAAAAAATTAATAGTATAGATAATTAATATGTTTTCCTTCTTATCTTTTAAACCATATGATAAATCGATTTCCCTATCTGTAAGATTGGTATCTCCATTATGATGTGCTTCTTTAACCAATGAAGCCACACCTTCCCGTGATATTCCTTGCCTATATTGTTCACATCGTCCAATCCATACCTTCATCCAATTAAGATTGTTTGCAATGTTTAAATGAAGTGCATCCCAGTCATGACCGACTGTTTCATGAAAGTAAAATTACAATTAAGTACAAATGTGTATTCACTTAACATGCATGTAATATACACTTTTAATTGATGCATATTGAATATTAAAAATGAAATGAGTATGATATATACATAAAAAACAACAGTTAAATGTACTATAATTATTCTCCACTAGCTAATAATTACCTTTCACCTTCCTCGATCTACCTTTCCGAATGAGGTACTCCCCTTAGAAATTGTTATGGGATTTTGGATCACAAATGTGAATTAAATTGAGATTTGATGCTAATATAGGAAGGTATTCAATAATATACATCATGTTTTGGTATACCATATATCCCTCCATCATAGAACCCTTTAGACGTGCTCGCTGTCTAATAAAGCACTTCAAAAATTTCAAGTGCCTGTCAACCATCCACATGGACCTTGATTTTACTGGTCCACACAATTCAATCTCCTCAACTTGGTGTATGAGGTAGTTTTCTTGTGCATTGAAAAATGTCGAAGGTAGATACTTTTGCATTTCACACTTCAGACGTGGAATTTCTCTCCTCCAATACTTTATATATTCTTCATGGGTTTCTTTAGATGATAACCATCTACAAGTGATGCAAACAAATCATGATATTTAACAAAAAAAAAGAACATTATCTTACAAAACAATTATAAAAATAAATATCAAATATAAGTTCTACCATGAATTAAACAAACACTTTATGCATGGAAGATATCACCACATACCTCATGTATTTTCCAAGATCATATATAGATTGTTTGACATTGTTGTTGAATTTGTCTCTGAGAGATAGAGGTAGAACATACTGTAACAATATCAAAAATTGTTTCATTATTTTTTTCAAAAAGTAAACAAAAAATACCAACAATAATATGCACCAGAATAAAAATATATAGAAATATATATATATATATATATATATACCATAATAATTACCTTGAGGAAGACATGTCAATCATGCATTTTTACCCCCTTAAAATAACCTTTCTTGGTTATGATATTGTTCATGTTCGAACAAAATCCGGTGGGAAGTTTAATTTTTCGTATGACTTGTTTTACAAAATTACTTTTCTTATCTGTTAACAACATGGAAGTGAGTTTATATTAATTTGGTATTTTTTGTGATGTAATTGAATAGCATCTTTCATTCCATGATTGGATTCTTGAATGTCATTGCAAATTTTTACAATTTTTTTCTTTCTCGCTCTTTAAATCCAATATTCGCCATAATGTTTCAACCACATTCTTTCTGATATGCATTGTATCAAACATACAAGAAATTTGTAGGTTCTTATAGTACGAAACCCTCATGAAATTTTTAGGATAACTTTTCATTCCTTGTGGAATATCATTAATTCCTTCATGATCACGACTTCCATCATGAATCACGGTTTATAAATAATTTATAGAAATCAATGTCAATTACAGTAAACAACACATAATAAAAAAAGATTAAAAACATTTAATATATGATGATAGATAGAAAATTTGATTTGTACGTACCTTGATGGTTTCTATTATACTGAAACTCCCATAGGTGAGGTCTCATTTTCTATGGTTTTAATGTAGTCTCTTGCTTCCCATTGAATAGATGTTTATCGGTAGTTCAATAACTATGATTCTGAGAGAGGAAGTACATATACTGATCAAACACCTCCTTTTGTAAAAAAATTGAATGACATGGTTTGATCTTAGGACCACAAATTGGACATGCAAATTTTCCCTTTGTTTGAAGACCTACATAAAGAGTCGAAGGATTAACATTGTCAATTATAATTATATAAAATGAAAGGATTATTTGAAAATAAAAGCATGCATAATATATTAACTTCATAAAATTAAATACTATTTAACTCGACGTTATAATTACATACAGTAAAAATGGGTTAACATTGGGGCATCATGTATTGTTCATACACACATTGCATGGAATAAAAATTTACTTTGTCATATTGGTCTATATATATCATACATAGTGATTCCATTACATAGCTTTAGTTTTTTGTCAATAAGAGGATCGATATATACATTCATATCTTTAACTTGGTACTTACCTGATTGATTTGAACATATAAATATATATTATTACAACCATTAATATATATAAATAATACACAATAGTAAAAGACAAAAAATATATGACATTATGCAACAAAATACGACAAGTGAGATGCTACTATATTAAAAAAAAATGTTGTAGATGCATACCTAGAATAATCATTGCCAACATTGTGTGCTCCCTCTTTATTGACAACCATGGAGGAATGTTATTATTGATAACAAAAATAGGCCACACCAAGTAAATAGATATCTTATTTGCATATGGTTTGAAACCATCTATTACCAAAGAAAGCTTAACATTACGAGGTTCTTCTTTAAAGTGTGGCTAATTTTCCTCCATATCTCTAAATGTAGAACCATCTATAGGAATTCAAATAATTTCCTCTTGACTTATATTATGTGCATGGTAATCCATATATTGTGCTATGTTTTTGCACCTGGACATTCATTGCAAACGTGGAATAATGGGAATATAACGAAGAACCTCATGAGAAACCTTTTTTGTTACTTCATTTGTTCAATATTTACTATTATAACATTCTAGAAATTTTGTTTCAAATTCATGTTGTTTATTATATATGATATGGTCATCAAGGCATGCATCAATTGCTTCATACTGCATTCCAATTTCTTTCATGATGACAGATAAATCTTGATATGTGCAAGGTAAAATATTTGGCGATGGTAACAAAAATTCATCTATCAATCTACAAGAAATTAAAGTAATAAACTAGTTAATATAATATATAAATTATGTTAATGAAATATGTTTCATTCGTATTAATTTTACTTATAAATTAACAATGAAATTATCAGAGGATCAAAGATAACCTTTATCATGATCATATGTATGTGATGGAATATATTACATACCTTAACATCTGTGTGACTGATCTATTTGAAATACAATTCATAACCTTCAAGTTCATTATCAACAATATAGAAGAGAGAATATTTGAGTGGAAGCCTTCATAAAGGGGTTCGTATTCTTTCTCAAGGAGAGGTAAATCATGAACATCATCACATTCATCATTTTAAAGATCATCATCATCATCCATTCTAACATTAACTGTATCATGGATCAATGTATTCATACTATTATATTCAACTATGTCATTAGTATGATCATCTTCTTCATTATGATCATTAACTTGTTCTTCATTATTCGTAGCTCCATGGTCCATCGGTGCTTGTTCTGAAAGCACATCCTTTGGGAGATATGTCGTAGGATGTATTTCCTTTATAATTACATAAAACCATCAAGATATATTAGTTAATATAATAAATATTAATATGATGCATAAATTTAAAAAACCAATCAATATAAAGACATATGTAATGAAAAACTTACAGATGGATGATAAGCATGTCCCCCCTCAGCATGTCCATATTCCCTACAATGTATTTTGGTTGTTGTGATCTTTATTCTTCTCCTTTTAAAGCCCCTGAAATGCCTACATGGAAAAAATCATTTCCCATCATCCTTTCTTCTCACTCCATCCCACAATATAGCAAGCAATTCACGATTTTGATCATGTGGATCAGGAATATTGTTATGTTCTGACATTTTCTGATACCAAGCTTGACTGGTGATTATCGATCTTAAAAAAAATCAAGGTCTACACTTCACTACTTTTAATCACAGTAACAATTGAAATAATTGTGTCTTTTTTTATGTAAAACAATCCTTGCGCAGATTATAAGTTTTGCAAACCGTCGCTTGTATAGAAAACATGTCAAAATATTCCTATTATATAGTTTACAAAAATAAATTCTCATTGCATATACGACGAAATTGATATTTTAACCATTGTAATTTTGTCATATGCAATACAAAAACTATCTTCATATATACGAATACAGTCATTGGATTACCGATGACCATTAAGTATCCAACGCAAATTGGAGCAAATAAAAAAAAAACCAAAGAATTCGTAATTACCAAGGTGAAATCCGATGACAGGGTCAATTTCGTTAGATTTTATCATTATATTTCGGGTTTAGATCTTGTTGTGACACCTCCTCATCACCATTCATAAATACTCACTACCAAATCATGCAATAGACCCATCTCACGCTGCAATATGACTAATAAAACCAAATACTAGAGGAAGAGAAGGGCCCCCCGATGTAGTCCTCATTTCTCCCTTATAAAACCTTTTTTTCTGCAATTTTGATAAGATTGGAAATACACTTCACCTTGATGTATTCACAACTGTAAAAATACTATACATGGATGTGCTGTGTGTAATATACCATAACCAACACCTTGATTGACAATATATTACCACTATGAACTCAAAATCTGGGCTAATATGCTTGCTACAGGCTACAAATTAAAACAACCAAAGCATGCTACATAAATGAAGAATCCATTCATCAAACTAAGTGGTGCAAATTCCCATACATACAAATTTACATATTTAAGGAATTACAATCAATCTTGTCAATCCGAGCTACACTCCACTCGATAAATTCATATTACAAGAAGTTGGACTTGTTTTCTAATCAATGGGGAATTCAATAAGAAATTGTATGCAAAACATAATTTCTTTATGTAAAATAACATTTTATTTATCGTCGAGTTGTTCAACCTACACCTAGTAGTATAAGAAAAGTGGTTGGTGATGTTTAAGAACACCTTATATCCATGAAAATTCCCATGCATCTATGAATTTGACCCTGCATATTTAAATTCGTTCCAAGAACAATTAAATTTTTCCAATTGTGATAAAATCTCCCCAGAAACAATTCACTCCATATTAATCAATGAAATAAATTCCCCATGAACTGCAAATTCACCCTAGGCAATGTAAATTCAACCTAGTCAATGAAATAAATAGCCTAGACCCTGCAAATTTTACTAGTTATGAGAACAAACACCTTAGGAACAATTAAATTTGCTCAGCACTATTTTAAAATGTCCTAGGCATTTCTAGAGTTTCCTAAGAAAGGTAAAAGCACCCCTAAGAAATGTAAATTCGTCCTAGCAAAGATGAAAACATACTGAAGGTTTTTTTTACAGCCAAAAACATTTTTCTCTCTCCTTGTAGAAATCGTAGGTCCGATACCATGTAGAAATAGATCCTTGATGCAAACAAGAAGCACATGAGGTAGATCTTGCTACAAGATAATTATCACAAGCATGCACAAGGAAAAAATAGAGAAGCGTTGATGTAATTGTGACTTTGGAATGTATTCACTTGCATATCTTATGTATTGTACCTTGATGTTTATTCCAGGAAGTGTTTGTAATGTAATTGAGTCAAGTCATGCCCCGATGTTCTGATCGGGAGTTTCTATAATGTAAACAAGTCATGTCAAGTCATTGTGGGTAACCCTCCTATTGATCAAGGGTTAAAGTCCTCGTAGTTGCGGGGCCCTAGGGTTATTAGACTCTCCTAGTGAAGTCGGCCCTAGTGAGTTATTGTCAAGTTGAGAATTAGTATAAATAGAGAGTGAGCCTCTCTATTTATCACACACTCACTCACACTCATTTGTAGCACATAGCTGAGGGAGAAGAAGTTGTTGGGGCTAGAAAGAAAGAGGCTACTGCTGTCGAAAGATCATCTTACTGTTTTGGGGTTTTACTTTTGGTGCTGATTCTATCTCTGAGGAAGTTGTGGGGTTTTCTCCATTTATGGTTTCCCTGAGGAAAAAAACTATGTTCATTGTCTCTTGTGTTTGATTGTTTTGCTTTTTATTCTCTCAGTTAAAGATCCTAATATAATGCTAGCTTAAATGTTAAAAATCGAACATGGTGTTAGAGCTAACATGAGAAGAAGACACTGTGCAGCTGCGGGAACTAGGGATTCCTACTTTTTGGACTTCTCTCCACATATTTTTAGAAAAAGAAGTTTAGGATGACACTCCTCCCTAGGGCACATCTTTTTGTTGAAGCAAAATCTGATTCGGATCATTTTCAATTTTTGACCCGACACTGTTGCCGGAAATTACGGCTTTCCACAAAAGTGGAAGTTTTGAGTGAACCCGGGCCTAGATTGATATCCCCCTCAAAATTGAATTTTATAGATCAATATCAAAGCATTTGGTTGGACAAAACTCCAGGAAATTCAAACCCTAATCTGCTCCTGAACCAGCACTACAGAAATTCAACTCCAAATCCAGATCTGACATCTTGACCTGGTAATATCTAAATATTCTGCATTTCCATTTGAGGTTCTCAATTAATATGTCTCATCATACCAATCTTGATGAAAAGATTGAGGGAGCTGATAAATTTCGAGCCTGGAAGTATAGGATCTCCCTGGTCCTGGAAAAAAATGAGTTGGACTCCTACATCAATGAGGAGGTTCCAGTTCCAGAGGAAGATGAGGCTAAGGCCTTAAACAAGAATAAGTTGGTTATGGCTAAGAGGATTATTTTTTATTCAATCAAGGATTGCCTCATACCACATGTGTCCTCCCTAAATACACCTAAAGCCACGTTTGATGCCATAACCAAACTGTTTGAAGGGAAGAACATAAACCGGAAGATGACTTTGAGGAACCAGTTGAAGAATGTAAAGATACAGAATGAGGAGACCATATAGTCATACTTTACAAGGGTATCCCAGGTAAAAGAACAACTTGAAGTAATAGATGAAGAAGTGGAGAATGTAGAAATTGTGATGACAACCTTGAATGGTCTCCCTAGGTCATGGGATTCTTTCATCCAAGGAATCTATGCTAGAAAGAAGCTAATCAAATTCAGTAGACTGTGGTAAGAATGCTCACAAGAAGAAGCTCGAATATTAGCTCGAGAAGAAAATATGGGAAATGAAGATCAAGCTCTTATAGTACACTCCAAGAAAGGCAGAAGGGAAAATCATCATCACCAAGGTAATCATTCTCATTAGAAAGACAATTTGGTGAAGAAGGATCCATCCAAACTTAGATTTTATACATGTGATGAAAGAGGACACATTGCTAGAAATTGTCCCATGAATAAGAGTGGATCTTAGACAAAGAAGAACTCCAAAAGAAGACATCATTCTCACACTGCTGAGGATGATTATCCTCCTAGAGAGAGTAAAACAAGAAAGTGAAGACTATTCAAGTGATGAAGAATATGTTTTGATCTCCACTCTCACAGGAACTGTCACACATGGAAGCAAAGATTGGCTTATTGATAGTGGGACTTCCAAACACATGACAGGATTCAAGGAATTTTTTGAGAAACTATTCGAACATAATTCACCCCATAAGGTGAAACTTGGGGATGACTACCAATATCCCATAAAAGGTAGTGCTGAATCCTCCTACGAGCTATACTCTAGAAAGTCTATGAAAATGAAGGATGTCTTGTTTGTACAAGGACTAAAGAAGAACCTTCTCTCCATATCGGCACTAGATGCAAACATCATGAGGGTTTCATTTGTAGATGGCCAAGTCCTCATGTGGCCAAGAGGAAAGACTATTGACGATGCAATAGTAATTGGAGAACAAGAAGGAGGATTATAAAAATTGAAGGGCTATCCAGAACAAGCTTAGGTCCATGACACAATAGAGCCAAATGAACTTTTGCATAGAATGCTTGCACATGTGCATTATAGAGCACTACCACTTGCAAGAAAAGATGTTGAAGGTCTTCCAAAAATTTAGGAAAAACATGAAGGAGTCTGCAAAGGATGTGGGAAAGGAAAGAACACAAAGAAGACATTTCCAAGTAGCGAAAGAAAAACAAAAAGAATATTGGAAATCATTCACTCCGATGTATGCGGTCCAATGTCATCCAGTTCTTTAAGCAGGTATGTATACTATGTTTCTTTTATTGGTTATTTTTCTAGGAAGACATGGACATACTTTATGAAGAACAAATATGAAGTATTTAGCAAATCCAAGGAATTCGAAGCCTTTATTGAGAACCACATTGAGAAACAAGATCAAGACCTTTCAATCAGATAATGGCAGAGAATTCACATCAAATGAATTCAAAGAGTTATGCAAAGATTCAGGGATTAATAGGGAGTTATCCACTCCATAAAATCCACAACAAAATGGGGTTGCAGAAAGGAAAAATAGAACTATCATGGAAGCTGCAAGAGCAATGCTTCATGATCGAGATCTTCTCATGCATCTATGGGAAGAAGCTTCTAGAACAACGATGTCTGTACAGAACCATACTCCACACAGAGTACTCGAGAACAAGACACTTGAAGAAGTCTTTTCCAACAAGAAACCAAAAGTCATCCATCTCAAAATATTTGGCTGTCCAGTGTACATTTACATTCCAAAAGAAAAGAGGAGAAAGTTAGATCCCTCAGGAAAGAAGAGTATATTTGTGGGATACTCTGAGAGCTCGAAGGCTTACAGAATATACTTCCAAGGATTCAAGAAAATCAACATTAGCAGGGACGTAACATTTGATGAAGACTCAGCTTACAACAAATCTATAAAGAGACCTGCTGAAGATCCTGAAGAAATAGAAGCACTAAGAATTCATGAAACAACCATGAATGAAGAAATTCAAGAAGAATACCGAGAACTAGAAGAACATGTAGATCCACTTTAGGAGAAGAATCCACATAAGAGGAAACCTGCTTGGGTACGAGAAGCTATCCAAGGTGCAGAAAGATATGGGGCCCTAGAAGAGAATCACAGAGAAAGAAAGAGGACCAGGTCCTGCTCTGGGTATGTATCTTTATTATGTGACTTCATCGATGAAGAACCTTCCAAATATGAAGAAGCGAAAGAAAGAAAAGAATGGAAGGATGTTATTATCGAAGAGTATCAATCGATCATGAAGAATGATTTTTGGGATGTTTTCCCAAGACTAGAAGGGAATTCTGTTGTAACTTCCAAATTGATCTACAATATCAAGCATGCTGCAGATGGCGGCATAGAGACATATAAAGAAAGATTCATGGCTCGTGGCTTCTCACAGAAAGAAGGAATAGATTATGAAGAAACCTTTGCACCTATAACTAGATACACTTCCATCATATCAGTACTTGCTCTAGCTACAGTAATGAAATGGAAGATACACCAAATGGATGTCAAGACTGCTTTCTTGAATGGTGTAGTGGAAGAGGAAGTATATGTCGAGAATCCACTCGGTTTTGAGACACATGATAGGGAGTCTCATGTGTGTAGATTGAATAAATCCCTGTATGGTTTGAAACAGGCACCCAGGACATGGTATGACAGAATTGATGGTTTTCTATCCAGTTTGTTCTTTACCAAAAGTAAAGTAGATTCCAACCTTTACTACAAGGTTAAACATGGTAACCTAGTGATACTCCTACTGTATGTAGATGATCTGTTTCTAACAGGTATGGATGGGTTGATTGCTAATATGAAGAGGAAGCTTGCTACCGAGTTTGAAATGAAGGGCTTGGGTATGATGCACTATTTTCTAGGCATGGAGGTGTGGTATAATGCGGATGGAATCTTCCTCGGACAAGGGAAGTATGCAGTAGAGATCCTAAAGAGGTTCATGATGATGGACTACAAGGCCATGACCACACCTATGGAATCGAACCTAAAGCTGTTTAGTGATGCTTCATCTGAAGCAGTTGATGCTATGATGTATCATCAGATGATTGGGTCCTTGATGTACTTGACGAACACGAGACCCGATATTTGCTTTGCTGTGAACACCTTGAGCCAGTTCCTGACAGATTCGAGGCATGTTCACTTGATTACTGCAAAGCATATTTTGAGGTACCTTAGGGGTATAGTTGATTATGGGCTCAAGTATGAGGTGAATTAGAATATTAACCTGGAGAATTGTGTTGATTCAGAATGGGAAGGTAGTGCCATTGATAGGAATAGCACTTGAGGGTGTTTCTTCAGTATGGGATTAGGTGTGATCTCTTGGTTTAGCAGGAAGCAATCCTGTGTGGCACTGAGTACAGTTGAAGAAGAGTATGTCGCAGCTTGTTCAGTTGGTTGTGAGGTAGTATGGCTGAGGAAGCTACTGTCTGATTTATTTGATCTCCAGTTGGATGGTACTTGTATATATTGTGACAACCAGAGTTGTGTAAAGTTGTTGGAGAACCCAGTGTTCCATGACAAGTCGAAGAATACCGAGATCAAGTATCACTATATCAGGGATATGGTACAGAAAGGAGCAGTGAAGCTCCATTATGTTGCGATGGATGAATAGATAGCTGATTTGTTGAAAAATCCATTAGCCATAGTGAAGTTTGAGTACTTTAGGGAGCAACTTGCTGTTATTTAGATTGAGGTTCCCTCCAAAGGGAAGTGATGAGTCCATGAGCCATTCTGACATGGTGAGAGAATTGGTTCCTTCCATGGTCAAATGTAAGGGCTGAGCCATTCTTTCATGATGAGGGGATTGGTTTCTTGCATGTTCGATATGAGTGTTGATCCATTCTGATGTGACTATAGGATTGGTTCCTACATGATCATATATAAGTGCCGAATTCCATTCTTGGAATTGAGGCACCTGGTCAGTTACCAGGAATACTCAGTCTAGGACTGAGGGCCATTCTGATGTGACTATAGAATTGGTTCCTACATGATCAAATGTAAGTGTAGATCCATTCTGAGGCAATTGTAGCATTGGTTCCTACATGATCAGATGTAAGTGCAGAGCCATTCTGAGGCAATTGTAGCATTGGTTCCTACATGATCAGATGTAAGCGTAGATCCATTCTGAGGTGATTGTAGGATTAGTTCCTACATGATTAGATGTATGTGCAGATCCCTTTCGACATGTAGGTAGGATTGGTTCCTCGCATGGTCAAATGTAAGTGTTGGGCCTTTCTGATATAGATGACTAGATTGGTTCCTCTCATTGTTAGATGTGAGTGTTGGGCCTTTCTGACAGGGTTGTGGGATGTGTTCCCACATGGTCAGATGTGAGTGATGGGAATTATTTTCTGATGTGATTATAGGATTGGTTCCTACATGATTAGATATAAGTGCTGGGTGGGCCATTCTGACATAGGGTAAGACATAAGTTCTAGAAAAGGCCTACATGGAGGCTAGGCCTACAACGAACTTGAAAAAGGGCTGGCTCTGTAGAGCTTCCTATGACAAAAAGAATAAAGAGATAGCACATGTGATGATGATCCGGGAGAGATGTTCTAGAACCAGACTCTGATCCAGATCGAGTGATGATCCAGATATAGTGATGATGATCCAGATCGAGTGATGATCTAGATACAGTGATGATGATCCAGATCGAGTGATGATCTAGATCCAAATGAAGATGTCTTAAAGATGAAGATGACAAGGAATCAATGATGATACAGATGATAGAGAGAAGAATACTTGTTCTGATAAAGTGTGTCGAGCGAATACCTTCCTAGTTAAGAGGGACTGTTGATGTAATTGTAAATTCATAATGTATTCACTTGTATATCTTATGTATTGTACCCCGATGTTTATTCTGGGAAGTTTTTTGTAATTTAATTAGTTCATGTCATGCCCTAATGCTTTGATTAGGAGTTTCTATAATGTAAACAAGTCATGTCAAGTCACTGTGGGTAACCCTTCTATTGATCAAGGGTTAAAGTCCCCGCAATTGCAGGGCCCTAGGGTTATTAGACTCTCCTAGTGAAGTCGGCCCTAGTGAGTTATTGTCAAGTTAGGAATTAGTATAAATAGAGAGTGAGCCTCTCTATTTATCACACACTCACTCACACGTAGTTGTAGTGCATAGATGAGGGAGAAGAAGTTGTTGGGGCTAGAAAGAAAGAGGCTACTACTGTCGGAAGATTATCTTACTGTTTTGGGGTTTTACTTTTGGTGTTGATTCTATCTCTGAGGAAGTTGTGGGGTTTTCTCCATTTATGGTTTTCCCGAGGAAAAAAAATGTGTTCATTGTCTCTTGTGTTTGATTCTTGTGCCTATTATTCTCTCAGTTAAAGATCCTAATATAATGCTAGCTTAAATGTTAAAAATCTAACAACAAGAAGAAAGAGAATTAATCACATGAAGAAGTGAATAATGAATAATTGATTATTGAATCAATGAATTGATTTATTATTACAATAGTAATACATCCTTTTGAAGGAAAATTGAGTTGGTGGAAGAAAACTCATTCTAGCTCATAAATCAGGCTTACTAAATATGATAAACCCACATAGGTGGCTAAAGCACTTTCCAAATTTGTCAAGGACCTTATGAATTAGATAAATCACAAATGATTTGTCATGAGTGATGGAAAAACATGTTAATCTTGGAATCTAGAGAGAAAAGCATGGAGGATAGGTTGGCAACAAAATATAGAATTTTCCTAGTTGACTAGCTTTACCTTATCCACTGAAAAGATGGAATAAAGAAGGATAAAGACATAATCTGTAGGAAAGCATAGGTACTAATTCTGGTAGTCAATAAAGTAGGAAGGATCTAACTAGAATTAGGATAAAGGATCTCCTAGGGTATATATGGAAAGTGTTGACCAAGTCGTGCAAGTGGATGCCAACTATCTAGGCCAGTGGGTAGGAAATTAATCAAATAATGATGAACTAGTTTATCCTAAGTATGAAGTGGGTTTATAATGTCCCAATGCCCCCTTTAAATTTGAATTTATGATGATATGTTTAAAATAATCATATGCATATAGGCACATATAGGCGTATATAGGGCCTAGCAACAAGGCTATTGTCAGATACCCCAAATTGAAAAAACATTTTATGTTTTAGGAGACATTATGTTTTAATTTTATTATAAATTTTGTAATTATTGACCAAGTGGGGTCAAGAATAATCATATTTAATTTCTGAATATTTTATTAATTAATAAATAAAAGATGAGACAACAACTTAAGGAGGATGTTAAATGACTGTTTACTGGCCACTTGGTGGAATAAGCTAGGTTGAGAGCACATTGACACTTGGCAGCATCTTCAAACTAATTCTAGTTGTTGCAAGAGGAAACTTCCCTATTTTTTTGGTCATGTTCCCCAAGAAATTGGAACAAGAGCAGGTGGATCATTAAGTGAAAACTGACCCAAAATACCTAGGCATGCTGATAAAAACTACCCGTCAAATTCAGCTGAGGCCGCTCAATGATTACTTGTGAAATTTCTGAGTGAAATTGGTGCACAAGAAGTTCGATGGAGGGGACAGGAAGAAGTGTTTGAGTGGAAAGTGTTGATTGAATGAACTAGTGCAGCTGATTTGGGTTGATTTCTTACTGCTATAGGTAGAAGTATTACTGCTGATTACTTTTTGGAGTTGCAGGGGTTTCTAAACCTATTCTCTCACTTAGTGTTTTCAACCAGGTGGACCAGTAGACATGCTCGGGAGTCCTAAGATTTGTAGCTCAACTATCTTCAGGAGTTGGTTGGGAGAAACGGGATCCTTATGTTGTTGTCTCCTCTGCTATATTACTAGGTTCTAAATGATATTTTTATTTTCCTTATGCAATCTTAGGAACTGGAATGCTCAAATTTAGGATTTGATGCATCTATATGACTGATTATTTTGTTAGTTAGTTAAATATTTTAATTTTTCCAAGATTGATAAATTCAGTTCAAATATGTTTTAGAATAAATGACTTAGCATTAGTTTAAATTTACTGATGAATGAATTACCTGACTATATTTTTCCACACCTTTGAAAAGGTAGTACTCTAGTACAGTAGGTGAAATTAAGTTTGATGATCAAATCAAATTAAGAAATGTAGGAATATGATTATTTAATTTCTACTATTAAATATTTATAGAAATGTTTAAAAAAAATATTCCTCTATTTCAGAAGTTTCCTTAGTTAAAATACATCTATTTAAAACATAAACAAAAAACTATCATAAAAGAAGCTCTCTTAAAAACTAGTGTGACAGTTTGTGTAACTCCCTTTCTTTTAACACACTAATAATCACTATCTATAAGCTTAACCTATTATAAATACATATAATTATTAATTATTACACAAAACAGAAAAATAATGTAAATATGAATAACTTAGATTATATAAACAGTATAATGAAATTTTAGTAATAACTTAGGTTTTGCAAGTAACAACTAAGTAATTTTTCAGTAATACTGTAAGTAAAACATCAGATATCAGTTACATAGAAGTAAAAACAACAATAATGCAGAGTTTTAATTTAAAACAAAATACAAACCCTAATTAAGGAAAACCAGTGTCAACCAAATCTTTCCTTCTTTCCTCTCTCTAGAATAGGGAATTTACAGTTTTATCCATATCCCCAATAATCAAATTCTTTATTATATAACTATAATATCTACATTATAATTGCCCTATATTAAATAAATTTTACACAGAAACAGAGTTAGATTGTTTATCTTTTATAAACTAAAATAAAATAACAAAAGATAAATTAAATTTTCCAAATCAAATTTACACAGTCGTGCTTGGGTTGTAGTGACAAACCCTTTTACCTTTTATTTATTTCTTAAGTAAATCTTTAAACCATAAAGGAAAAAAAACTAGAAGTTAGTTTTTGCATTAAATTTCCACATAAAAACCTCATCTTAACAAAAATCATAATTATGGACTTTTACAAACGGCGAAATCCTTGCATTACCTTTTATCAAATCATTCACCAGAAGGTAAATAACCACAATTTTCTTCAAAAATTCATTAATCTAAGTTAAACAAATTGAAATATCCAACGTAGGAAAAACCGCGATGTCTAAGTCTATCAAAGACCTTTTTCTACACAGGCCGGTGAACCCATTTTACCTTCAACAGTTACAAATTAAAAACAAGGTATTTACAAACTACAAAACTGTAAGAAAACTTAAAAAAATTGAACATAACAATCTACGACCACAGGGCCTTTCCAAACAAGGCATTTGTAAATGCAGCTACAGCAAGGGAGCTCGAATCTTAGCGAGACAATATCTTTCCAAACCCCACACATCACCACAGAAGAAACCTTAGGCATGAAACCGAGGCTTACCAAGTTGTATGAGGAGCGTGGAGTCCTTTTTCGGATGTATTTTGTGTCTTCCTTCTCACAGTAGCAAAATTGAAGTCTGCACAAGAAATTGAAAATAAATGTCAAGCTCTTTCTTAAAAAAAATTGTTACAGTAAAGAATTTATATGGTATTTGTAGAAAGAAGTCTAAAATTTGTTACCTAGAGATTTTATCCTCGGTCATGCAGTATTTTGTATGCACAACAACCCTGGCCAAGGAAATAAATTCATACCCTAGTAGCTAGGAAGGATAAACACACTCTAGAAACCTCGACGAGAATGAGAAATCCACAGTAAAAGTTACGAGGAAACCAAATCTCCCCATTGTCAGCAAAATCCGCAAAGTAAGCTATGAGTTTAGAACCAAAGACCACACTTCTGTCAATTGAAGGATTCAGCTTGATTGATACGCGGGTTAAGACACTCACAAAGCTAGACATTAGCATCGAAGGCCATCATTCATAGAGACAAAATGATGGAATCAAAGGCCCATGAGGCCATGATCCTGGTGGTGCTTCTCACAGCAATGAAAGGTATGGTAAACAATCCAAGAATTTAGGGTTTGAACATTTATGTAGTAGCGTTTACCAACACCAAAACCTGATCCACTAACTGATAGCCACGTGGTTTCCACTTTGACTTTGATTTTGTGGGTGTTGCTCTATAGTTCGAGAGCTTGAGTGAAGTCTACAAAAAAAAATTATACAACATTTGTTAATATTGGTTGAAAGCATATAAGTACAATATTTCAAGTATAGAGATGCTTTAGCATAATTTTGGTAAAGGTATTATAGTTTAGTTTTGCATAGATAGGGTTATAATTATTATATAAACATCTTATAGTGAATATTAGGTTATGCAAAGGTTTTTGGTTTATATTTGTTCTTTAAATAATGAATTTTACACCCCATAAAACAAAGCATTAATACTACATGTATATCCATATAATGTATTCTTTTGCACTTTCACATGGTAGATACCTACGTAGTTAGTAAAACTATACTCTACATAAAATCGTTAGTTTCATATATATAAATGTCATTTCTTTTATGCCTTATGACAACACCTAGACTTATTTAATACTTTCTTATGTAACATTCGAATATATGTTGATACAAGTGCATATAAATTACCTTGGTAACAAGTAATAATGTATTGCAAGATTTAGTTTGCAAAATTTATCATTCTCTAGATTTGCATGTAGGATTATGATTTAATATAACAACAAAAGGGTAAATATAGGATGTATAAGTTATATTCAAAGTTAGGTGGAAAGCATCTACTTCTATTTTTGCTTGGATTTCTAAGTACTTATGCTTATAAATAAATAAATAAGAATTAAATATACAGGAAAACATTATGTCCTTAAACCAAGAATAAGACGGTTAACAACTTAGACCTCAAACATTGTGTAACAACTTAACAATTTCAAGATTTGGAAAAGAAACAGGTTTGACAATACCTTGTTTTTCTCAAAGTTGTAAACTAAACATATATTCTAGCATTTTACTTTTGCAAGTTGAGATAAGTAATCTCGATCCTGAAATTGGAATACAAAATGTATTACCTGTAAAAAGACCTGTACAAGAATCATCATTTCACTACATTAGCTTCAAGAGCTAAGTAAGCCTTGGGAAAGAAATGAAATTTCCTTGATTTAATCAAGAGAGAAACTTTAGTACATAGTAAACAAACAGTTTTTTTAAGCTCATACTACTTCATATCATTACTCACTAAAATCAATCTTTCAACACTTAAGTTTTAATGCAGTTAGTGAAGAATGGAAATTATCGAAATTGATAAATGAATTTGTTTTAGTATCTAGATTAGACCTTAGTATGTTAAATTTTAGCAGCTAAGTTACTCTCTTAAGCGACGATTGTAAACATTAATTGTCGCAGGACAAATTTTAAATTTTTATGAAATTTTGTAGTATTACAGCTATGGTCACCCTTTACAATAATTCATGTCCAGAAAAGATGAGGAAAGAGGAAAAACCACATGGGGAAAATCCTCCCTGAAGAAAGGACAAGGCACACAATTTGAAATATGTCTTCAATATGTATTTATCTTCACTTGAATGAGCTAAATTAAATGCTTCTGGTGAAATACTTTGATGTATTAGATTTTTAACATTAAGCTTTTAACTCAGAGAATAACAAGCATAGAAATCAAACGCAAGAGACAATGAACACAGTGTTTTTCCTCAAGGAAACCATAAATGGAGAAAACCTCACAACTTCCTTAGAGATAGAATCAGCACGAAATAGAAAATCCCAAAACAATAAGATGATCTCCCGACAGCAGTAAACTCTTTCTTCCTATCCCCAGTTTCTTCTTCTTCCTCAGCTATGCGATACAACTGAGTATGAGTGAGCATTTGATAAATAGAGAGGCTAGCTCTCTATTTATACTAATTCTTGACTTGACTAAACCCAACTAGGCCTGACTTCACTAGGTGAGTATAATAACCCTAGTGCCCCGGAACTGCAGGGACTTTAAACCTTGATCAATAGGAGGGTTACCCACAATGACTTGACATGACTTGTTTACATTATATATCCTCTCGATCAGAACACCGAGGCATGACATGACTCAATTACATTATAGACACATCTCGAAATAAACATCGGGGTTCAAGACATAAGATACATAGGTGAATACATTCCGAAGTTACAAATACATCAACACTCCCTCTTAACTAGGAAGGTATTCTTTCGACACAATTTTTAGCACTGTTCTTCTTCTCTGTATCTACTGGATCATCTTGTCATCTTCATCTTCAAGTATTCAAGTCTTATTTAGGCTTCAAGTCTTCTTCATCTTCAAGTCATCTTCTAATTCATCTTCTTCTTTAAGTATTCTTCATCAGGAGATCTAGATCATCACTGGATCATCTCTGCTGGATCATCATCACATATGGATCATCATCAAGTCTAGATCATCATCACATCTGGATCATCACTTGATCTGGATCATCATCAAGTCTGGATCATCATCACATCCTATCTCGATTCTTCTCGTCACAGGAAGTTCTACAGAGCTAACCCTTTTTCATGCTGGCTGTAGGCCTACCCTTTATGTAGGTCTTCAACACTTATATCTGACCCTAAGTCAGAAAGGCCCTCCCATCTCTTACATCTGACCTCATCTCGTTAGAAAGGCACACCCAGCACTCACATCTGACCTCATCTTGTCAGAAAGTCCCAGCACTAACATATGACCATGTGAAAAAATATTGCACCAAAATGGCTCAGCACTTACATCTGACCTCATATTGTGGTAAAGGCTCTGCACTTACATCCAACCCCATCTTGTCAGAAAGGCACAACACTTACATCTGGCCATGTGTAAACACATCACGCCAAAATGGCTCAGCACTTTTATCCGACCTCATCCTATCAGAAAGGATCTGCACTTACATTAGACCATGTGTAAACACATCGCATCGAAAGGGCTCTCAGTCCCAGACTGAGGATTCCTGGTAACTGACCAGGTGCCTCCATTCTCCCAGAGAATGGCATCAGCTCTTATATCTGATCAAGTAGGACACGTCCCTCCATCACATCAGAATGGCCATGCGCTCACATCTGATCATGTAAGACTATATCTTATAGTCATATCAGAAAGGCCCTTAGTCCTAGATTGAGTATTCTTGGTAACTGACCAAGTGTCTCCATTCCAAGAATGGAATTCATCCCTTACATCTGATCATGTAGGAACCAATCCTACAGTCACATTAGAATGGCTCAGCACTCACATATGACATGGAAGGAACCTAAATCCTCTCACCATGATAGAATGGTTCAGCCCTTACATTTGACCATGGAAGGAACCTAATCCTCTCCCATGTCAGAATGGCTCTAGGTCTCATCATTTCCCCTTAGAGGGAACCTCAATCTGGAGAACACCAAGCTTCTCCCTGAAGTACTCAAAATTCACTCTAGCTAATGGCTTCATCAATACATTAGCTATTTGTTTGTCTATCGCAACAGACTAGATCTTTACTGCTCCTCTCGACACCATATACCTGATATAGTGATACTTGATCTCAATATGCTTTGACTTGTCATAGAACACTAGGTTATCTGACAACTTCACACAACTCTGGTTGTCACAAAATACAAGTACCATCCATCTGGAGATCTAATAAATCAGACAGTAGCTTCCTCAGCCATATTGCCTCACAAATAGTTGAACAAGATGAAACATACTCTGCTTCAGCTGTACTCAATGCCACACAGGATTTCTTCTTGCTAAACCAAGAGATCACACCTGATCCCATACTGAGGCAACATCCTAAAGTTCTCTTCCTATCGATGGAACTTCCTACCCAATCTGAATCAACATAACAGTCCAGGTTAATCTTCTAATTCTCCTTATA
Source organism: Pseudotsuga menziesii (assembly GCA_001517045.1). Taxonomy (NCBI): domain Eukaryota; kingdom Viridiplantae; phylum Streptophyta; class Pinopsida; order Pinales; family Pinaceae; genus Pseudotsuga; species Pseudotsuga menziesii. Next base: position 333,436 of record LPNX010055877.1, read on the forward strand.
CTTGAGCCCATAATCAACTGTACCCTTCAGGTACCTCAGAATATGCTTTGCAGCAACCAAGTGAACATGTCTCAGATTTGTCAAGAACTAGCTCAAGGTGTTCACAGCAAAGAAAATATCTGGTCTCGTGTTTGTCAGGTACATCAAGGACCCAATCATCTGACGATACATCATAGCATCAACCACTTCTAGTGAAGCATCACTCAATAGCTTCAAGTTCGATGCCATAGGTGTTGTTATGGCCTTGCAGTCCATCATCCTGAACCTCTTTAGAATCTCTACTGCATACTTCCCTTGTCCAAGGAAGATTCCATCCTCATTCTACCACACCTCCATGCCTAAGAAATAATGCATCATACCCAAGTCTTTCATTTCAAACTTGGCAGCAAGTTTCCTCTTCGTATCAACAATCAACCCATCCATACCTGTTACAAACATATCATCTACATATAGTAGGATTATCATTGGATTTCCATATTCAACCTTGTAGTAAAGATTGGAATCTGCTTTACTCTTGGTAAAGCCCAAAATGGATAGGAAACCATCAATTCTATCGAACCATGTCCTGGGTGCCTATTTCAAACCGTACAAGGCTTTCTTCAATCTGCACACATGAGACTTCCTGTCATGTGTCTCAAAACTGAGTGGCTATTCCACATACACTTCCTCTTCTACTACACCATTCAAGAAAAAGGTCTTGACATCCATCTGGTGTATCTTCCATTTCATCATTGCAGCCAAAGCAAGTACTAATATGATGGAAGTGTATCTAGCTATAGGTGCAAAGGTTTCTTCATAATCTATTCCTTCTTTCTAAGAGAAACCATGAGCCATGAATCTAGCTTTATATTTCTCAATGCTGCCATCTGCAGAATGCTTGATCTTGTAGATCCATTTGGAAGTTACAATGGACTTCCATTCTGGTCTTGGGACAACATCCCAAACATCATTCTTCATGATGGATTGATACTCTTCGATCATAGAATCCTTCCATTATTTCCGTTCTGCCACTTCTTCATAGTTGGAAGGTTCTTTATCAATGATATCACATAGTAAGGCTACGTAACTAGAGCAAGATATAGTTCTCTTTCTTCCTCTGGGTGTTTCTTTTGAATCTCCATATCTTTCTGCACCTTGGATAATTTCCTGTACCCAAGCAGGTTTCCTCTTATGAGGATTCTTCCCCAAAGGTGGATCTACAGGTTCTTGAGGTTCTTCAAATTCTTGATCTTCTTCTTGAATTTCTTCGTTCATGATTGTTTCATGAATTCTGGGTTCTCTTGTTTCTTCAGGTTCTTCAGCTGGTTTCTTTCTGGATTTGATGTAGGCTAAATCTTCATCAAATGTTACATCTCTCCTGATGTCAATATTCTTGAACCCTGGGAAGTATATTCTATAAGCCTTTGATATTTCAGAGTATCCCACAAATATACCCTTCTTTCCTAAAGGATCTAGCTTTGTCCTCTTTTATTTTGGAATGTGTATGTATACAAGACAGTCAAATATTTTGAGATGGCTGACTTCTGGTTTATTTCCAGAGAAGACTTCTTTAGGAGTCTTGTTCTCGAGTACTCTATCTAGAGTACGATTCTATACATACACCACTATTCTGGCAGCTTCTGCCCAAAGATGCATAGGAAGATCTTGATCATGAAGCATTTCTCTTGCAACTTCCATGATAGTTCTATTCTTCCTTTCTGCAATCCCATTCTGTTATGGATTGTAAGGAGTGGAAAAATCCCTCTTAATCCCTGAGTCTTTGCACAACTTGTTGAATTCATTTGATGTGAATTCTCCACCATTATCTGATAAAAAAGTCTTGATCTTCTTTTCAGTGTGGTTCTCAATCAAGGCTTTGAATTCCTTGAACTTGTTGAATACTTCATCTTTGTTATTCATGAAGTAGATCCATGTCTTCCTAGAAAAATCATCAATAAAAGAAACATAGTATGCATACCCGCTTAATGAACTGGATGACATTGGACCGCATAAATCGGAGTGGATGATTTCCAAGATTCCGTTTGCCTTTCTCTCGCTACTTGGAAATGTCTTCTTTGTGTTCTTCCCTTTCACACATCCTTTGCATACACCTTCATGTTTTGTCTGCATTTCTGGGAGACCTTCAACAGCTTTGCTTGAGAGTGGTAGTGCTCAGTAATGCTCATGTGCAAGCCTTCTATGCCAAATCTCATTTGGTTCTACCGATTCATGAACCAAATCTTGTTCTGGTTGGCCCTTCAATTTGTCTAGTCCTCGTTCTTGTTCTCCAATCACTACTACATCATCGAAAGACTTTATTTTTTTCCACATGAGGACTTGGCCATCTACACATGCAACCCTCATTCCTTTTGCATCTAATGTAGATATGGAGAGGAGGTTGTTCTTTAGTCTAGGTACAAATAATACATCTTTCATCCTGATAGACTTTCTAGAGTCTAGCTTATAGGAGGATTCCCCACTACCTTTTATTGGATATTGGTAGTCATCTCCAAGTTTCACCTTGTGAGGTGATTCATGTTTAGATAATTTCACAAAGGATTCCTTGAATCATGTCATGTGCTTGGAAGCACCACTGTTTATAAGCCAATCATTACTACCATGTGTGATAGTTCCTGTGAGAGCAGAAATCAGAACATATTCTTCATCACTTGAAGAATCATCACTGACTTGTCTGTTTCTCTTTGTGGAAGGTTCATCATCCTCTGCAGCATGAGCATGATGTCTTCTTGTTTCCCTTCTCCTTATGAGAGCTAATCTTGTTCTTAGGACAATCTCTGGCAAATTTTCCTCTTTCATCACATGTAGAGCAAATGAACTTAGGCTTATCTCTAGGATTTCTAAAGTTGTTCCTTTGATTAGATTACTTACTTCTATGATGGCTAGATCTGGTTTTATTGGATTGTACTGTGAGAGCTTGATCTTCACTTCCCATCTTCTCTTCTCGAGCTGCTATCTGAGATTCTTTCTTGAGAGCATTGTTCCCATAGTCTACTAAACTTGACTAACTTCTTTCTGGCACATATCCCTTGAATGAAAGAGTCCCATGTCCTATGGAGACCATTCAAGGTGGTCATCACAATCTCTGCATTCTCCACTTCTTCATCTACTGCTTCCATTTGTTCCTTGATCTGAGAAACCATTTTAAAGTAATACTGGATGGTTTCTGCATTTTCGATCTTCACATTCTTTAATTGGTTCCTCAAGTTCATCTTCTGGTTTATGTTCTTTCCTTCAAATAATTTGGTTAGGGCATCAAACATAGCTTTAGGTGTCTTTAGGGAGGACACCTGTGGTATGAGGTGATCCTTTATTGAATCAGCAATGATCCTCTTTTCCATAACAAACTTATTCTTATGTAAGGCCTTAGCCTCATCTCCCTCTGGAACTGGAACCTCCTCATTGATGTAGGATTCCAACTCATTCTTTTCCAAGACCAAGGAGATCCTATACTTCCAGGATCAGAAGTTATCAGTTCCCTCAAGATTTTCATCAAGCTTGGTATGATGAGACATCTTTAACTAAGAACCTCAAATGGAAATACAAAATATTTAGATCTTACTAGGTCAAGATGTCGGATCTAGATTTGGAGCTGAAATTCGGTAGGGATGGTTCTGGAGCATATTAAGGTTTTGCGTTGCCAGAGTTCTATCCGACCAAATTATTTGATATTTATGCCTAAATTCGATTTTGAGGAGGAGATAAATCTAGGCTTGGGCTCACTGAAAAATTCCACTTCTGTAAAAAGCCCTAATTTTCGGCAGTAGTGTCAGGTCCAAAACTAAAAAACCTCAGAATTGGATTCTTCTTTGACGGAAAGATGCGCCCTAGGGAGGAGAGTTATTCCAACCTTGTTTTGCTAAAAATATGCGGAGAGAGATCCAAAAAATAGGAATCCCTAGTTCTTGCAGCTGCACAATGTATTCTTCTCAGGTTAGCTCTGATACCATGTTAGATTTTTAACATTAAGCTAGCATTATATTAGGATCTTTAACTGAGATAATAACAAGCATAGCAATAAAACAAAAGAGACAATGAACATAGTGTTTTTCCTCAGGGAAACCATAAATGGAGAAAACCCCACAAATTCCTCAGAGATAGAATCAGAACCAAATAGAAAATCCCAAAACAGTAAGATGATCTCCCGACAACAATAACCTCTTTCTTCCTAGCCCCAATGTCTTCTTCTTCCTCATCTATGCGCTACAACTGAGTGTGAGTGAATGTGTGATAAATTGAGAGGATAGCTCTCTATTTATACTAATTCTTGACTTGATTAAACCCAACTAGGGCTGAATTCACTAGGTGAGTCTAATAACCCTAGTGCCCCAAAACTACGGGGACTTTAACCCTTGATCAATAGGAGGGTTACCCACAATGACTTGACATGACTTGTTTACATTATAGATCCTCCCAATCGGAAAATAGGGGCATGACATGAATCAATTACATTACAGAAACATCTCGAAATAAACATCAGTGTACAATACATAAGATACATAGGTGAATACATTCCAAAGTTACAAATACATTAACATGATGAAGAAATCGTGAACCCCATGAGCATGCACTAGAGTGTAGAATCTACAAAAAAGAAGAGGAGAGACTCCTTGTATCTCATCATATGATGAGGTAGGAGAATTATTTGAATGCTTCTTTTTGATAACAAACTATGATCTACAAACGCAATCTAAAAAGGAAAATACATCTATGTATACTCCTTCCCAAAGAGTATAAAAATTAAGACAATAAATTATATAATCGGTTCTTTGTATAGCTACAAAATTGGGATGTGGATCACATATATTTATTCCAATATTATGTAGCACCTTCCCAAATATGATATGAGGCTTAAAATATTTTGATATATCAGAAATTTTATCATATGGGACAACAAAGACCAAATTTTTAGTGTCTCCGTGAGGATATAGGGCTAGACTAGGAAAAGTATGAGCAACAAGGGAGAATTGATGAGTGTAAAAATTTGAATGATGGATGGACTTGATATATGAACCATGAGTGTTTAGAACAGATACAAACATGTGTAACATAAATATAATGATGAATAAGGTCATTTATAACCAAACAGTGAAAAATAGACAAGACTTGAATCTATTAAATATAAGTAACACTACATGAAAAACCAATGATGAATCAACTAGTGAACTTGGGGCTTGTATAGTCTTAGGAGTATTTAGAGATATGGTATATATTATGGATTATGTGATAACATGCATATAATCCTGAAAAAATGCTTCTAAATCAGAATTATTATCATTTGAATGAAGTGATGAAGAGCTACTTAAAGACAAGTTAGGATCTAGTGAAAAATCACAATCAATGGGAGATGAATCTAGGAAAACTGATAGCTGGATTATCAAACAAATAAATTGATATTTATGATTATTATATATCATAAAATGAATCTATATCAGATATATGAGGAAACTATTTATTTCTGGCATTCAAGGCATATTTTATATCACCTTGGAACTATGTACTATGTCAGTGTTATGAGGATTCACATGCTTCTCTATCTCATTTGGAAATTCGATGTTGTGCTTATCAAGAAGATGAGACATGATGTCCATATTCTTCTTGAAAAATTTATTCTCAACATGAAATACCTTATTTCAATAAGAACACTTGGATGTACTTCCTTTCTACTTGACTTTCTTCATTGAATTTTCATCAGTAGCCTTCGAATTTCCATCTTCAATTTCTAACTTTGGCTTCTTCACTTTCACTATTTTCTTCTCTTTTGATATTGTATTATTTATTCCTTAAAATATGAGAGTATATAATTTCCCTTGTAGGATCTAAGAGCACCCATATGGATCAATTTATCTTTCTCCTTTGTCAGTGAATGAAAGAATGTACTTAAAGAAGGCATTTTCCAATTAGAAATAACAATCCTAGTAGAATGAAAAGTAGACACAAAAACTGAGTATTTAGGACCCAATTTTGATAGAATGGAAAGAATCAATTGATATTATTTATTCTCAATCTCAGATTTCTTGAGAAATATAACAAGTGAATTGAATTTGGTGAATAATAGTTCAATTGAATCGAAACTTCTTTGACTCAATGAGAATAACTCATTCTCCGACTGATGCACTCTTATCTCATCTTAAACTCCAAAGACAGACTCAAGTTTGGTCCATACTTGGTTTGGAGTGGTCAAAAAATATAGATTAAAGAGTCTACTAGGGTAAATAGAGAGGAAAACCAATCCATAGATTTCATCCAACCTATTATGCCACTTAGCTTTCTCAACAACAGAATTTGGTTCATTTTCTAAAGCCATAGAAACTCTATAGAGTCCCGTACTGCAGAACATAATTCTGATTTTGGCTTTCCATTTGTGATAGTTGAAGGGATTTGGGATCATATATGAAGAAGAATCCATATTTTAAATGTTGATGTGATCAAGGATATAGTCTCTGCAACCTGCACAAATAAAACTAGGAGAAAACCTTGTAAGCCTAATAACAAGCTCTTCTTCAGAGAGGGATAAGAGACTAGATGTGCTCTAATAGAGAGAACATATAGCTCCTTAAATTTGTTGAACCTGGAAAACCTTGAGCTCTGATACCATGCAGAGATAGATCCTTGACAAAAATAATAAGAACATGAGGTAGATCTTGCTACAACATAATTCTCACAATCATGCAAAAGGAAAATAGAGAGAAGAATACATAGACTAAAACACCTGAATAAGTGGAGAATGGATAATTGATTATTGAATGAATGACTTGATTGATTATTAAAATAGTAATACATCCTTTTAAAGTAAAATTGAGTTGGTGGAAGACACCTCATTCTATCTTATAAATCAGCATTACTAAATATGATAAACCCCCATAGGTGGCTAAAGCACTTTCCAACTCTGTCGAGGACCTGACAAATCAGATAAAGAATGAGTGAGTTGTCATGAGTGATGGAGAAACATACTAATCCTGGAATCTAGAGAGAAAATAATAGACGACGGGTTGGAGACAAAATATAGCAGTTTCCTACTTGACTAGCTTCACCTTATCCACTGAACAACTGGAATAAGTAAGAATAAAGAAAAAATATGAAAGAAGGTGCAGCTACCAATTCTGGAAGTCAATAAATTAGGAAAGAGCTAACTAGAATCAGGATAAAGGTGCTCCTGGGGTATACACGGAAAGTGTTATCCAAGTGGTGCAAGTGGATTCCAACTATCTAGGCTAGTGGGTAGGAGATTAATGAAATAATGATTAAATATTTTATCTTAAGTATGAAGTGGGTTTATAATATCCCAATACTCCTCTATGAGAAACCCCAATCCAAAAATCAAGTTGGTAATTCCTACAGGATAAAAACAACGAGTTTAGGAGAGCCAGTGATCTCTAATTTTCCCCATACCATCAGTTGTGAGATTTACAGAGTTTTTTGAGGCTATTAGGCATGAGAAAATTCATAATGACATTAAAAAAAAAACAATTTGTATATTCATTACTCTTCATGGGTAGTGAGTTCTATTTACCATAGTTATATAATCATTTATGAAAGCCATTAAAACTCAAGTAAATTATTTACATATATTCATCACCAAATGCACAAAATTAGCAATAAGAAAATGATCCAAATAATTCACAAGATGACCTTGTTTACCCTAGAAACCCAAACGTGAAACTGACATTCATGGGGAGTTATAATTGCACATAAACTTATTACAAGGGTAAGATATGCACTCTCTTGCAAGAGTTTTATGTGTTGATGTATTTGTAACTTCGGAATGTATTCACTTGTATATTCACTTGTATTGTACCCCAATGTTTATTCCGGGAAGTGTTTGTAATGTATTTGAGTCATGTCATGCCCTGATGTTCATATCAAGAGATTCAATAATGTAAACAAGTCATATAAAGTCATTTTGGGTAAACCTCCTATTGGTCAAGTGTTAAAGTCCCCATAGTTGTGGGGCCCTAGGGTTGTTAGAATCTCCTAGAGAAGTCATCCCTAGTGAGTTATTGTCAAGTTAGGAATTAGTATAAATAGAGAGTGAGCCTCTCTATTTATCACACATTCACTCACACTCAATTCTAGTGCATAATCGAGAGAGAAGAAGCTGTTGGGACAAGAGAGAAAGAGACTACTGCTATCAGGAGATCATCTTACTATTTTTGGGTTTTGCTTTTGGGGTTGATTCTATCTCCGGGGAAGTTGCAGGTTTTTCTCCTTTATGCTTTCCTCAAGGAAAAAATTTGTGCTCATTGTCTCTTATGTTTGATTGATGTGCTTGTTGTTCTCTCAATTAAATATCCTAATATAATGCTAGATTGAATGATAAAAATATAACATGGTATCATAGCTAACCTAAGAAGACGACACTGTGCAGCTGCAAAAACTAGGGCTTCCTACTTTTTGGATCTCTCTCCACACATTTTGAATAAAAGAGGGTTGGAATGACTCTCCTCTCTAGGGCGCATGTTTCTGTCAAAGCAGAATCTGATTCTAAGCATTTTTAGTTTTCGACCCGACATTGTTGCCGAAATTTTGGGCTTTCCACATAAGTGTAATTTTTTAGTGAGCCCATGCCTAGATTGATATCCTCCTGAAAATCAAAGTTTAGAGATCAAGATCAAAGTTTTTGGTTGGATAGAATTCTAGGAAGTCAAACCCTAATCTGCTCCTAAACCAACTCTACAGAAATTCAATTCCAGATCCATATATGACATCTTAACCTGGTAAGATCTAAATATTTTGTATTTCCATTTGAGGTTCTCAGTTAAGATGTATCATCATACCAAGCTTGATGAAAATTTTTATGGAGCTGATAACTTCTGAGCCTGGAAGTATAGGATCTCCCTGGTCCTGGAAGAAAATGAGTTGGACTCTTACATGATGGAAGAGGTTCCAGTTCCAGAGGGAGATGAGGCTAAGGCCTTACACAAGAAGAAATTGGTCATGGATAAGAGCATTATTGCTGATTCAACCAAGGATCACCTCATACCACAGGTGTCCTCCCTAAAGACACCTAAAGCTATGTTTGATGCCCTGACCAAAATGTTTGAGCAAAAGAACATAAACCGGAAGATGACTCTGAGAAACCAATTAAAGAATGTAAATATCTAGAATGCAGAAACCATCTAGTATTACTTTACAAGGGTCTCTCAGATCAAGGAACAACTTGAAGCTTTGGATGAAGAAGTAGAGAATGCAGAAATTCTGATGACCACCTTTAATGGTCTCCCTAAGACATGGGACTCTTTCATTAAAGGGATCTGTGCCAGAAAGAAGCTAGTCAAGTTCAGAAGACTATGGGAAGAATTCTCACAAGAAGAATCTTGAATAACAGCTCGAGAAGAAAAGATGGGAAGTGAAGATCAAGCTCTCACAGTACAATCCAAGAAGAGCAAAACAAATCATCACCAAGGTAAGAATTTTCATCCTAGAAGACCTAACAAGAATCTACCTAAATTCAGATGCTATACATGTGATGAAAGAGGACACTATGCTATAGATTGTCCTAAGAATAAAAATTTCTCTCACAAGAAGAAGGGAAACATGAAAAGACATCATGATCATGCTGCAAAAGATGACGAGCCTTCCAAGAAGAGAATCATACAAGAAAGTGATGATTCTTCAAGTGATGAAGAATATGTTTTTATTTTTGCTCTCACGGGAAACGTCACACATGGAAGAAATGATTGGCTTATAGAAAGTGGGGCTTCCAAACATATCATAGGATTGAAAGAATCCTTTGTGAAACTATCATAACATGAACCACCCCACAAGGTGAAACTTGGAGATGACTACTACTATCCAATAAAAGGTAGTGGGGAATCCTCCTATAAACTAGATTTTGGAAATTCTATAAAGATGAAGGATGCACTGTTTGTACCAGGACTAAAGAAGAACCTCCTCTCCATATCTACATTAGATGCAAAATGCATGAGGGTTGCATTTGTAGATGGCCAAGTTCTCATGTGGCCAAAGGGAAAGCCTATTGATGATGCAGTAGTAATTGGGGAACAAAAAGGAGGACTATAAAAATTAAAGGGCCAAACAGAACAAGCTTTGGTCCATGAATCATTAGAGCCAAATGAACTTTGGCATAGAAGGCTTGCACATGTGCACTACAAAGCACTACCACTTGCAAGAAAAGTTGTTGAAGGACTTCCAGAAAAAACATGATGGTGTCTGCAAAGGATGTGCGAAAGGAAAGACATTTCCAAGTAGCGAGAGCAAGGAAAAAGGAATCTTGGAAATCATCCACTCGGATGTATACGGTCCGATGTCATCCAGTTCATTAAGTGGGTATGTATACTATGTTTATTTTATTGATGATTTTTCAAGTAATACATGGATATACTTCTTAAAGAACAAAGATGAAGTATTCAACAAGTTCAAGGAATTCAAAGCCTTGATAGAGAACCACACAGAAAAGAAGATCAAGACCTTTTGATCAGATAATGGCAGAGAATTCACATCAAATGAATTCAAAGAATTATGCAAATATTTAGGGATTAAGAGGGAGTTAACTAATCCATATAATCCACAATAGAATGGGGTTGTAGAAAGTAATAATAGAATGATCATGGAAGTTGTAAGGGCCATGCTTCATGATCAAGATATTCCCAAGTATCTATGGGCATAAGCTGCCAGAACTACGGTGTATGTACAAAACCATACTCCACACAAAGTACTCGAGAAAAAGACACATGAAAAAGTCTTTTCCGGTAAGAAATCAGAAGTCAACCATCTCAGAATATTCGGCTATCCAGTGTACATACATATTCTGAAAGAAAAGAGGACAAAGTTAGATCCTTTAGGAAGGAAGGGTATATTTGTGGGATACTCTAAAAGCTCGAAGGCTTACAGAATATACTTCCCAGGATTCAATAAGATCATATCAGTAGGGATGTAACATTTGATGAAGACTCAACTTATAACAAATATAGAAAGAGACCTTCTGAAGAACCCGAAGAAATAGAAGTACCCAAAATTCATGACACAACCATGAATGAAGAAATTCAATAAGAAGATCGATAATTAGAAGAACCTCAAGAACCTGTAGATCCACCTTAGGAGAAGAATCCTCACAAGAGGAAACCTTCTTGGGTACAAGAAGGTATCTAAGGTGCATAAATATATGGGGCTCCAGAAGAAAATCACAGAGAAATAAGAAATATCCAGGCCCTGCTCTGGTTATGTAGCCTTATTATGTGACTTCATCGAAAAAGAACCTTCTAACTATGAAGAAGCAGCAAAAAGGAAATAATGGAAGGATGCTATGATCTAAGAGTATCAATCGATCATGAAGAATGATGTCTGGGATATTGTCCTAAGACTAGAAGGGAAGTCTGTTGTAACTTCCAAATAGATCTACAAGATCAAGCATACTGTAGATGGAAGCATAGAAAAATATAAAGCAAGATTTGTGGCTCGTGGATTCTCCTAGAAAGAAGGAATAGATTAAGAAGAAATTTTTTCACCTGTAGCTAGATACACTTCCATCAAATCAGTACTTGCTTTGATTGGAGTGATGAAATGGAAGATACATCAGATTGATGTCAAGACTTATTTCTTGAATGGTTTAGTGGAAGAGGAAGTGTATGTGGAGTAGCCGCTCGGTTTTGAGACACATGACAGGGAGACTCATGTGTGTAAATTGAAGAAATCCCTATACAGTTTGAAAGAGGCACCTAGGACATTGTACAACATAATTGATAGCTTCCTATCCATTTTGGTCTTTACCAAAAGTAAAGCAAATTCCAACCTTTACTACAAGATTGAAGATGGGAACCTAGTGATACTCCTATTGTATGTAGATGATCTGTTTGTAATAGGTATGGATGGGTTGATTGCTGATAGGAAGAGGAAGCTTGCTACCGAGTTTGAAATGAAGGACTTGGGTATGATGCACTATTTTCTAGGCATGGAGGTGTGGCAGAATGCAGATGGAATTTCCCTAGGACAAGAGAAGTATGCGGTAGAGATCCTGAAGAGATTCGGGATGATGGATTTCAAGGCCATGACCACACCTATGTCATCGAACTTGAATCTATTGAGTGATGCTTCATCAGAAGCGGTTTATGTCACGATGTATCATTAGATGATTGGGCAGGCAGTGCCATCAATAGGAAGAGCACTTCAGGGTGCTGCTTCAGTATGGGATCATGTATGATCTCTTGATTTAGTAGGAAACAGTCTTGTGTGGCACTAAGTATAGCTGAGGCAGAGTATGTCGTAGCTTGTTCAGCTAGTTGTGAGGTAGTATGACCAAGGAAGCTACTGTCTAATTTATTTGATCTCCATTTGGATGCTACTTGTATATATTGTGACAACCATAGTTGTGTGAATTTGTCTAAGAACCCGATGTTCCATGACAAGTCGAATCATATCGAGATCAAATATCACTATATCAAGGAAATGGTGTAGAGAGGAGCAATGAAGCTCCAGTATGTTGCGACAAACGAATAGATAGCTGATGTGTTGACTAAGACATTGGCCAAAGTGAAGTTTGAGTACTTCAGGGAGAATCTTGGTGTTCTTCAGATCAAGGTTCCCTCCAAGGGGAAGTGATGATTCCGTGAGCCATTCTGACATGGTGAGAGCATTAGTTCCTTCCATGGTCAGATGTAAGGGCTAAGCCATTCTATCATGGTGAGAGGACTGGTTCCTTCCATGGTCAAATGTGAGTGATGAGCCATTCTGAGGTGACTATGAGATGTCTTCTCACATGATCAGATATAAGCATTGAATGCCATTCTCTGGGAGAATGGATGTACCTGGTCAATTACCAGGAATACTCAGTTTGGGACTAAGATCCATTCTGATGTGACTGCGGGATGTGTTCATCCCACATGATCATATATAAGTGCAGAGCCTTTATTATATGGTTGATTTGTTCATCCCATGGTAAGATATAAGTGTTGAGCCATTTTGACATGGTTGATGTGTTCATCCCATGGTCATATGTGAGTGTTGGGCCTTTCTGACATGGTTGATGTGTTCATCCCATGGTCAGATGTGAGTGTTGGGCGTGCCTTTCTGACATGGTCAATGTGTTCATCCCATGGTCAGATGTAAGTTCTGGGTGGGCCATTTTGACATAGGGTCAGATATAAGTGTTGAATAAAGACCTACATGGAGGCTAGGCCTACAACCAACATGAAAAAGGGATGGCTCTATAGAACTTCATGTGACGAGAAGAATCAAGATATAGCACCAATGATGATGATCCAGTAGTAATGATCCAGATAGAGTGATGATCTAGATCCAGATGAATATGAATTGAAGATGAAGATGATGAGAACTCGATGATGATCCAGATGATACAGAGAAGAATACTTGTGCTGATAAATTGTGTCGAGAGAATTCCTTTCTAGTTAAGAGGGAGTGTTGATGTATTTGTAACTTCATAATGTATTCACTTGTATTGTACCCCAATGTTTATTCCAAGAAGTTTCTGTAATGTATTTGAGTCATGTCATGCCTCGATGTTCCTATCGAGAGATTCAATAATGTAAACAAGTCATGTAAAGTTATTGTGGGTAACCCTCCTATTGATAAAGGGTTGAAGTCCCCACAGTTATGGCGCCCAAGGGTTATTAGACTCTCCTAGAGAAATTGACCCTAGTGAGTTATTGTCAAGTTGGGAATTAGTATAAATAGAGAGTGAGTCTCCTTGTTTATCACACATTCAGTCACACTCAGTTGTAGCACATAACCAAGAGAGAAGAAGTTGTTGGGACAAGAGACAGAGAGAGAGAGAGAGACTACTATGGTCGAGAGATCATCTTACTGTTTTTGGGGTTTTGATTTTGGTGTTGATTCTATCTCTGAGGAATTTGCGGAGTTTTCTCCTTTATGGTTTCCTCAAGGAAAGACTTGGCATTCATTATCTCTTATGTTTCATTGCTATGCTTGTTGTTCTCTCAGTTAAAGATCCTAAGATAATGCTAGCTTGAATGATAAAAATATAACATTATGCATTATTAATCACTAGAAATCTTGTAGGTTCCATGGCTTATACAAACTTTTGCTAATGCATGGAAAAGAATAATAACTCCTTTGTCAATCAAATTTTGAGCAGGATGCCTCTTTGATCGCTCTTCGTTGTCACTTCCCTTATTCTTCCCAAGATTCAATTCTCCCTCTAGTTGGATTCCATTTCTTCATCAAGATATCCCTCTTTAATAAATATGTCAGGAATACAAGCCATCAAGGTTATTCATTTCACCTTATTAAGGCCTTTTGACCCTTTTTGTTCCAACTTAAGGCTAAAAATTTTTTTTCCCAAAAAAAGGTTTTGATTCCAAATTTTTAATGAGGATCCATTCTAGATCACACCTCACCTTTCACAAGCTTTTGGTCCCCAAAATATCAAGGAGACTATTCTGGATCAATGTAATTTATGTCTACTTATCTATAATGTGGCTTTGACTTTGAAATTGGATACAACTATGAGTCTATCTCTGGTTTTTTCTCTAGCTAGTGGATTTGGCTATTAGCTCTAGTACTAGCTATGCTTTGGCTCTAGTTCTGGCTTAGTTTTTCCTTAATGAAATATTCTGAGCAATATTCACCCTTTGGAATACAACACATTGTGTTATTTCCCGACACACTCCAAAATGTCTTATTGGAATTTCAAATCCAAGAGGACTTGATGAGCATGGCCTACAATCCTTCCCAAGTTTCTTCTCTCGTGTTTTCTGGTTCTTTGGATATTTTGTGGCACTTCTGGAACTGCCTTCAGGACCATGGGTGAATAGTGGCCAGCTCTTCACCTCTTTAATATTGGGACAATGCTTTGATCGCATTTCTACTCGATCTCTAGTTCCCACTTAAATTTCCACAACTCCTTGATTCAACCTGCATCTGCTACCATATGACTTGTAAACAATAGTCCTATGGCCTTTCAGTTTTACCAACATAGATACTTCTATGGAAATAAAAGAAATAAAATTTTTGTTTTTGAATTTTGTTAAGATTGGAAATAAGCTTCCCCTTTACGTATTTATAGCTATACAAATATTGTACATGAATCCTCTATGTGTACTCTACCACAACCAACACCTTGAGGTACAATATATTACCACTATGAACTCAAAACGTGGGTTAATATGCTTCGTATAGGCTGTAAATTAGAACAACCAAACCATGTTACAAAAATAAAGAATCCATTCATCAAACTGAGTGGTGTGAATTACCATTACATACAACTTTATATATTTAAGGAATTATAGTCAATTTGTCCCTCCAAGCTACATCTCACTCAAGAAATTTGAATTACAAGAAGCTATGCTTGTTTTCCAATCAATAGGGCATTCAATAAACAATTATATGCAAACACAATTGTTGCAAGTAAAATAATGTTTTATTCATCATTGAGTTGTTCAATTTTCATTTAGTAGCAAAATAAAAGGGTATGTCACAGTTTAAGAACACTCTATAGCCATGAAAACACCCAAGCATCTATGAATTCAGCTTTACGTATTTAAATTTGTCCTAGACACATTTATATTTTCCCAATTGTGATATAAAAATAGGAACCATTAAACTCATATTAGGAAATGAAATAAATACCCCAGGCTTTGCAAATTCACCCCAGGTAATGAAATAAATACCCCATACACTACAAATTCATCTCATGCAATGTAAATTTTCCTATGGTAAAAAATGTCTCAAACATAGTTAAAGTTGTTCAACATTATTTTAAAATGCCCCATGCTCTTCTAGAGTTGCCTAGGAATACTAAAAATCCCCAAAGCAATGTAAATTCATCCCAATACATAAAAAAATGTACTGAAGGTTTTTTTAACATCCAAAAACATTGTACTCTCTCCTCTATGAGAAAAGCTAGTCCAAGACTCAAGTTGGAGACTCCTACATGATAGAAACGACTAGTTTAGAAGAGCCATTGATCTCTAATTCTCCTAGACTATCGATGGTGATATTTACATAACTATTGGAGGGTATTTGGCATGATAAAATTCATAATTAAATAATAAAAAAACTGATTTCTACAACCATTACTCTTCATGGAAAATGAGTTCTATTTACCATAGTTATTTAATCATTGATGGAAGCGATTAAAACTCAAGAAAAATATTTGCATACATTCATCCCCAAATGCATAAAACCAACAATAAGAAAAGGATCCAAATCATTCATAAGAATACATTGTTTACCTCGGAAACCCAAATGGGAAATTAACATTCATGGGGAATTATAATTGCTCAAAAATATATTACAGTCCTGAGCTATGCACTCTTAGGTGATATTTTGAAGCATTATTACTCACTAGAAATATTACAGGTTCCATGGATCATAAAACATGTTTCTCATGCATGGACAGACACAATAACTCCTTTATCCATCAACTTTTGAGCATGTTGCCTCTTTGATCCCTTTTCTCTTTCAATTCCCTTCTTCTTCCCAAGATTCAATTCTCCCTCTAGTTGGATTCCATTTATTCATAAAGATAACACTCTTTAATATAGATGCTAGGAATTCCAACCATCAAGGTGATTCATTTCACCTTCTTGAGGCCTCTCGGCTCTTCTTCTTCCAACTCAAGGCTGAAAAATATTTTTCCAAAAATAAATTTTAATTACAAATTTCTAGTTAGGATCCATTTCAGAGCACAAATACATGGCGTATAGCCTCTAAAATGCGACATTTGAAAACATATATACGCATATGAGGGAATCACATACACAAGTCTGACTCAAAATATATTTATGATGAGGTAGTTGTAGATCTCCTTGTGTTAGAGTAGATATATTAAATGAGTACATATTGGAAGAATGGTTATCACAATAATTAAATTAGGTAAAAATTAGAAACTATACATTTAACAATATAATTTCTAATCCTTCTCAGAATTTTGATTATAAGAACAACCAACAATGACAACATTCAATGATAGCACATATTTCAAATACATTGTGTCAGAATACTTGATCTTCAATCACTATGATCCTCAACTTCTTGCATGTCTATAAGTGCATTACACACCATAATAGAGAACTCAAATCAACTTCTAATTACACACTCATTAAATTTCTTGCCATATTGAAGAGCCTCTGAGCAAGGGCATACAAAGAAAATGCTCACAACAGTGAAGACTCTAGTGTGATACCTGGAAGTTCCATTTGATGAAAATCATACAAAGTGCCACGGTGATTCCCATTCTAAGAAATCATGATGTTGAGTCTTCAAATGAATTAAAGAATCCCCATCATGAGTTTAAAATCCAACTCTTTCATAAATTCTCATCTAAAATAAAAAGAAAATTATGTAAATGAATATGCAACCAAAGAGTATTGGATTATATGATAAAATATACTTAATTAGGGTATCAAATGGGTAATGGTTTGTACAAGGCTACATGTCACTGTTTTTTACTACTGGTTTTCTAAAAGGTGACTCTTGCTAATTTGCATTTGTTAGCCTTTTAATAACAAAATCATTTGGAATATTCAGGCATCTTGATGGATCTCCCACAAGATTTTATGAGTTAAAGAATGTAATAAGGACATTGACCACTTTTCTTTTAAAATCACAAATTATTGAGATGAAAAGGAAATCTAAATAACCAAGATATATTGAATGAAAGGTCAACATTCCTTGTTTTACAAACTCATGCCAAGCTTGAAAAAGAGTATATTGTATGTATGCTAATAGTAGCCTACTTAAATATTGTTCATTCAGTTATCCTAGTATTGACCATTTTTTTGTTTCAACAACAAAAGAAACTTGGTAAATTGTTGAGTTCTTAGGTTTCTTCAGTTTGATAATGGCTAGTTTCTTTCCTTGTGGACGCAAAAATATATACCTTCTCCAGCTTCATCAACATATTGAAGAACATAACTCATATTATTGACATATACAAAGTTATTCATCTCCGTATCCAACTTATCTAGCAATTCATAGATCCTTTTATGCTTGTGGGTGTGATTTGTGCTCAAAACATAATGCATGGAATATGTTTTTTGTCCTAGTCATCCTTTTCAATCCTGCAAATTTTCATCAATCCTTTTGTCAAAGCTTGTTTAAATTCTTGAATTGTGCCATTTTACTATGAATGCTAGGTTTTGATCTTGTGAAGGTCAATCATTAGTTCATTCACCAACACTTTGATAGTTTTGTTCAAAAAATGTGGGACTTGATCGCTTATTAGGGTGAGTCGACAACCCATTCTGGTGACAATATTTTCATAAATAAACTTGGCTTTTACTTCACTTGAACATGTTTGTGTTTTCTCAACCTCAACAAATTTGGTGAAATACTCAATAGTTGTGTTGATATAACGTGCTCACATCCCACTACAACAAAACCCTGTGATTAGCGTCCCTTTTAGATTCCTTTTGAGCGTCCACTATCACTTTTAGTGTATTTTTCATCATTTTTTGGACAAAGTGGGCTATCTTCCATGGGATGGTGCTTTTAATGGTGTTATTTATTCCCCTTTTTAAATGTTGATGCTATTTTCGACGCTAATTATAATCCCAAATAGCATCCCAATTAGTGTCCCAATTAGCGTCCTAATCATCATCCCAATTAGCACCACTTTTTAAAAGTTGGCTCTATTTTAGATGCTAAATAGCTCCCAATTAACATCCCAATTAGAATCCCAATTAACATCCCCATTAGAATCCCAATTAGTGTTCCAATTAGCATCCCTTTTTAAAATTTGTTGTTATTTTTTATGCTGATTAGCATCCCAATTAATTTCACAATTAGAGTCACAATTAGTATCCCAATTAGAATCCCAATTAGCATCCCAATTAATGTCCCAATTAGCATCCCAATTAGCATCACAATTATCATCCCAACTAGTATCCCAATTAGCATCCCGATTAACATCCCAATTAGCGTCCAAAAAAGCATCCCATATAACTCCAATAATAGCCTCCAAAAAGATGTCCTGAACAACATAGTACCATATATTAATCTAGGGTTAGCGACATGAATTGTGCCATGAATTTCGAAAAGAAAAACATTCAACATAGATCCAAGTATAGAGATAGGAATTACGCCTAGAAAACATCCAACATAGCACCAGGTATAGATCTAGGTATAGCGCCTAGAATAATGCCAGAAATTTCAAAAGGAACCGCATTAGGAATTGCACTAGGTTTAAATCTAGGAATTGTGTTTGGAAAACATCCAACATAACGTCAGATATATCAATGTCAATGTCAATGATCATGATTCATGTGATAGTACTTTTGGATCTTGATTTATTAGAGTGGAACCTAAATGATCGTAATCATGGCACTTTTGGATCTTGATTAATCCTAATGAGGGGTAAATTACCTTAATGTCACCAAAATTGATCTAATGGAATTTGACTGTCCCCAACAACATTTGATAGACCCTATTGGCATAGGATTGGCCCTAACAACATGATGATGATGCATTATGATAATTATGATGGAGCATATGGATATGACTTGATAAGTATAAGACTATATCATCCATTCTTGTGAGGTAGTATGGCTCCTTGCTCATTATTATCACAGTGACATTGATGATGACCACGACGATGATAATGATGTTGATTTATTGTAAGATGATGATGACGATGTGGATGCGGATTTCAATGATGATTATGCATGCGGTATCACTTTTGGATCCTAATTGATTATAATGGAACCTAAATTTATGTAACGACATCTAAACAACCCTATTATCATCGAAATGACTGTAATGACATATAAATTACCTTAACAATTATATGAAATAAATCCTAATTTTGATGAGTGATTAAGAACACTAATGGCATATGTATGACCATAATGACAATGATGATGATGATTTTGTCACTGATGTACTTAATGTTGTTGATGATGATGATAATGAGGATGATGATCAAGATGATGTTGATGTACCATATGGCATTGATGATGATGATGATGACAACATCGATATCCAAAATGACGATACAAGTCAGAATACTTATAGTTATTGCAAAACTTGAGATATTGGAGTTAATAACAAGTAATAGAGGTTGTGAGGTGTTGACCATAAAAATATTGGTAGCCATTGGGTTTTACATTGTCTGATATGGCCATTGGGTCTAGTAGTTCCCCCACCCCCCCTACACCCCCCTTGCAGAAAGGTAGTACAATACCACCTATCATGGTGCTACCAAAATGTCACCCTACAAGGTTTTTTTGGACAACTATTAGGATTATAATCCTCCCTTGTCCAATTTGGTCATTATATCTAAATCAGGAGTCATGTCTAAATCGGGAGTCCTTTTAGTCTATTTTTAGTCACTTAGCACCATTGGGTTCACTTAGCCTAATTCGGGCACATGAACTAGTTAATAAAGTGTGGGGAACACTAATTAAGGGCAACTTCCACTGATTGCACTTGCATGCATCAGTTTAGGAGCCTGATAGATCAATCCCTACAAATTAGGAGCCACTACGAGTGCTGATACCAACCTCCATCAGTTGAGTTCAGTTGGTCACTAGTCAAGCTCAGTTAGGAGTCAGTTAAATTCAGTTCTAGTTCCCTACACTCAGTTCTATTTAGTTAGCACTAGGATTGCATGGTTGCATGCAGATGAGGTGCATTTACTTACCTACTTCAGTCAATTAGACTAGTCAACACTGAATTAGACACTTGAGTTTGGATTTTGAAATTTGATGAAATCCGTTAATGATTTAGACAAGGTCACTTAACCATTCAGTCAAGTAGAGTCCAACCAATTCGAATTTCCTCACATGGATTCGAATTGCATGTGGCTATTTATCCATTGTACTTAATTTTAATTAATTATCAAATTACTTTTGATTAATGAAAGATTTCACAGTTTCAAGACATTTTTTCACTATTTAATTCTTCAATCTCTGAGTAAAATTGTGTGATCTTTCTTTTGAGTTGTGTGTTAGTCCATCGATCTTTGTGCTCAATTTTACATGGTATTAGAGCCTCAGTAGGAATGGGCACTTCTCCTACTATAGATTCATACTTGGATCCATTTTTTTTTAGGAAACATTGCTCCTTCCAGTACTGCACCAAAAACGGAGAATTTACCACTTAATATCCCAAGTTAAGGAATTTATGATCAAGCTTGATTGATCAACTATGCTGGGTGTGAAGGAAATTCCAAAAGTGCAGATTTTCAACCTTATTTTGTCTATTTTATTATGTGATTTACAGGTTTATTAACCCTCTTCACTACATTCTCTACAAGTAGCTTAGTCTCCTTCAGTGCATTCGCTACAACAGCTCAGTCTTCTTCACTACATTCTAGGCAGCCCCTCCAATAGAGTTTCTCACTCTTTTCAACTATCACCAGTGGAAGGAGGACATGGAGATACAGCTACGCTCCAAAAGAATCTTAATAATTACAATGGAGGAAGAGGCAGAGCCAATACATTATGTTGACAAAGAAAAGTACTCCAATAGGCTTGATGAAGCCTATGGATTCTTGTGCCTCTCAATATCTAGAGATATTCTCTTCCACATAAATGAATTGAAGACACCCAAGAAGGTTTGGGATAAGATTGCATCCTTATTTGACAAACACAATGATTTGAGGGTCTATCAGCTCGAGAATGAGCTGATTTCTCTTCATCCATCCAATTTCGAAATAGTAAATGTCTTCTTCACTAAATTCAAGAATCCAGTGTTCCAGATGAAGCTATGCAAGGTTGAGAAGGAGGATGATCAACTCATCATTTCCATTCTCTCAAAACTTGGTGTAGAATATTTATTCTTTATATCAACATTTCATTCAATGAAGCTCACAACTCCAAATTGGAGGATGCCTACTCTAAATCGTTCATTGAATCTCTCACTGAGGAGCATGGCAAGTTGATCCCAATGGGAATCATTCGATCTTCCATAGATCAAGCAATGGTTGTAGGAGGACCTGAGGTAGTGAATGATAAAGGGAAGCAAAGGGATGAGTCTCCTATGGAGAAACAGTAGTCAAATGAGCCTTCAAGTTCTAAGAGAAGCAAGAAGAATGGAAAAGGAAAGACAATTTGTTCTTACTATGGAAGGGGATTTCATCCAGAAATATCCTGTATGAGAAGAAAAATTGATGATATGAATCTTCTTCTGAAGAAACATAACATTACTATACCTACTAGTGCAAGGAAGGCTAACGAGAGAGAAGAAACTGAAGAACATGAAGAGGCATTCCATGCATTGAAGGCTAGTTGCTCAACAACACATTCCTTCCTCATTGATTTTGGAGCTTCCAATCATATGGTTGCATCAAGAGAATCATTCTCTTCCTTGCAATATTTTTATGGTCCTATTATTCATATGGGAAATTACAGTAAAGTTCAAGCCAAAGGGAAGGGATCTATCAAGCTTGAACATGGAAAGTTCAAAAATGTGCTTTATGTGCCCTCCTTAGCTGCAATATGTTATCTGTATACTAGATGACTCATAATGGCTCTCTAAAGAGAGTCATATTTGGTCCTGACTCAATGGAGATCACATATATATCTACTAGGAACATCATAGTGAAGGGTGCTGCAAATCATGCCTCCAAAGCATATCAGTTCTCACACTTCATGCCATTTTCAGAACCAGTGCACTTTCAGCAGCAACTTGCAAGGGAAGGTAAAAACATTTCATCTATTTCTTTTGCAGCTTCCACTAGTATTGCAGATCCAGTTGTATCATTTTATAAGATTGAGATTCAGGGTGATTCAGATCCATATCCAGTCCCTACTTCCAAACTGGAAACTAGGAATATTACTGGAAATTCATTTGACATTCAGAAGACTAAGAACCTTACGCTATGTCATGCAATCTTACCTCCTTTAGAGGGATGCAATAGAATCCCTATAAGATGCTACATGTAAAGGGATCAATCTCACTGCATTCAGAAGAATAGAGTGGATCATACACCTCTTCATCCAGCAAGAGGTAAAGGTTACATTCCTCCTTCCTTCCATCATCCTTTTGGGAGAATATGGCGAAGTCTACATGGTAGGCCCCAGGATACCTGTGGATAGAACATCATGCATGCTTCTTTACTACACCATAGAGATTGCAGCAACACATTTTCAAGTTGTTCAAAATTGAATCATGATTCTATCTGCTTAGTTAGAGGGGGGGGCTTTTCTCCCATGTGGTTTTTTCCCTAGCTCCTTGTGTTGAGCAGTTACTTTACTTTCTATAATGGGTGATCTCTGGTCTTATTTACTAGGGCCCACAAATTTTCCAAGTTAGCATTCAGGGGGGGTGTTAGTATTATAATCCTCCCTTATCCAATTTGGTCATTATGTCTAAATCAAGAGTCATGTCTAAATCGGGAGTCCTTTTAGTATTTTTTTAGTCACTAGCACCATTGGGTCAAATTAGCCTAATTGGGTCACATGCACCAGTTACTAATGTGTGGGAAACACTAATTGAGGCCAACTGCCACTAATTACACTTTCATGCATCAGTTTAGGATCCTTCTAGATCAATCCCTACAAATTAGGAACCACCGGGAATGCCGATACCAACCTCCATTAGTTGAGTTTAGTTGGTGACTAGTCAAGGTCAGTTTGGATTTAGTTACATTCAGTTCTAGTTCCCTACACCTAGTTCTATTCATTTAGTGCTAGTATTGCATGGTTGCATGCAGGTGAGGTGCATTTACTCACCTACCTCAATCAGTTAGACTAGTCAACACTGAATTATACACTTGATTTTGGATTTTGAACTCTAATGAACTCCGATAATGATTTAGGCAAGGTCAGTTAACCATTCAGTCAAGTAGAATCCAACCAATTCAAATTTACTCAAATGGATTCGAATTGCATGTGGCTATTTAGCCATTGTACTTCATTGTAATTAATTATATAATTACTTTTGATTTATGAAAGCTTTCACAGTTGCAAGCCATTTTTGCACTGTTTCATTCTTCAATTTCTGAGTAAAATTGTGTGATCTTTCTTCTGAGTTGTGTGTCATTCCATATATATTTGTGCTCAATTTTACAAAAACCCCCTCATCCATACCCTAATTTTTACCGAGAACATCCAAGGCACAAGAAGTGGATATCAATATTAACATAAAAACTAACTGTCTTTGTACTCTTAAGGACATTTCGGTCTTGGTTTAAAATGGAATCAAGAGACGAGAATTTAAATAATAGCCATAGTGTTACTTTGAATAAGTGGATCAAATTTTTATACATGTTTGTCCTTATAAGTAGACATCTCTCAAGGAAAAAAGAAGTTAGCTGCTTAACTTTCATGGAATTGGCGTATTTTTCATTAAAGATTTAGAATAATTGGTTCAATTTTCAACGATTCTTTTGTTATGTGAAATTCCCTTGAACTCACATATTTGAGGATTAATTCTCATTTTACCTATTATGAAGCTAGGTGATAGAATTTGATATACTTTATCGAATATCTTTTTGGTGTGTTATGGAAAAGCTCAGGTCACGGGATGTAGGAGTGTCTTCGGCTGTAGAGGAAACCCCAACATCTCCACATTCTGAGGATAAAAAACCATTGATGAATTGAAAAACAATTAGCGGTCATTGAAAGGGAGGTGGAGATATTGGGACTCCCTCTATCCCTTTTGTTACAAGAAGTGTCAGGCGAAGCGCAAGACTCAATGCTAGGGTAAATCCTGTATTGTTTTCTCCAGGTAGTAACCTTGAGCAAGAGTGGCCTTCAATTGCAGTAGTAAACAATGGTGGTGATGGAACCATGGTAGATGGACTAAATTATTCTATAAAGAAGAATAATGGGGGAAGTTCGAGGAGAGGCATGGGAAAAGGAAATGGAAGCAGCATAGGTCAAGGAAAAAGAAAGGGTAAGAACAATTTCTCTGACACTTAGAGAAGCATATTATTATCATGTTTATGTTTTTGTTCATCTTTAACCTCTTTCAAAATATAGCTAGTCTACAAGACTCTTCTCTTAGAATCATAATTGAACTGGCCATCAATGAGGGATCCAAAGTTTTTGTTTTTATTTATTCATATTAAGAATAAAGACACAAGGACAATGGAGTGGGTTACATAGAAAATGAATTCACATTAATATCCATATTCCAAATATGTTCAAAAATTTAATTGGGTGGATAAGCACATATGGATAAGAACAACATGGAAATAGTTGGTGGATAAGGTGGGGTGGGAGTAGGGCCACATACTTTTTTCTGGGTTTGTATGGGGTTAAATATCCCATGCATTGTCCATGAGTATCAGTGGTAAGCTTTATGACTCAATACCTTCAATTTCAACCTCTACATATGGAATTATCCCCAAGGATCATGCTTAGTTTTATCAACCTTAACATTTCCACCAAATCACACTTGTAGGAAACAATCTCTTATGAAGTACATGCATTATGATTTGGAGCCTCACATATTTCCTAAAAAACCCAATGATAAATTTTATGGCCTAATAGGTACCCCATATTTCATCCTTAAACCATGGTCTAAGAGGGACACAGAAGATGAGATATAATGGACACACCAAAACCTTGAAAAACCACACAAATATTTTCATATATA
>LPNX010055877.1:359767-369767 GCA_001517045.1 Pseudotsuga menziesii
ACACCGCCTTCCATCAAAGACTTGCATATACTCATTTCTTAGGCACATGTGTTCAAAAACATGTTCAAAGATGGTGGATATGAACTCCCAATGGAGCCTCGGATATGGGATTCCTCATGTATGTTTTTGTTTCTCTTAGATTAGTAGGATTTTGAACTCGTGGAATCAACATATTTCCATTGCCAAATATAAGGTTAGCCGATAACCACTTTCCACGTCATTATTAACTGTAGTTCATAACATCTTTCCAAATTTATTGTTTGGATGCCTCCTCATAAGTGGATAATTTTGATTCAATGACATGGATTATATAAGATATCAAACCAAAGAAACCTTGAAGCCTCACAATATTCCCCTTAAATAGATCAACTGAATAATCCCTGCCCTCCTCCCTTTGCTCATCTTAAAGGGACGACTCATAGACTTGGATCACTTCTATATCACTAGGAGTCTCTCTGAATAACTTTCTCAAGGGAGATCACATATTTACTTTGTAATCCCATTATCCCATGGTTTGAGGAGCATAGTTGGCTCCCTGTTGATCTATGAACTTACCATTTGTTCCAATATAGTAAGTAACAAGCCATCAATAACAAATGTCTGACAAATTATCTTTTGTTGACTCTATGTTGACACTTAGGAGGATGAATATTTATGATAATTGATCCTACATTCCACGGATCCTCTTAATCCATGTATACCTCAACACTCAACTCCCTCTAAGCATAAACATGATATACATACTTCATTACTTGTCATTAGATCAAGTCACATCAGCCTCCTCATGTGGACCTTTCCTACAAGTTAAATTTAGTTCAATAGTCAACAATAACCAATCTCAATTTTATATAATGACATATTCTTGGCATCCATCCATATATTATATATATTCCATAAGAGCATATCAATCGCATATATGCAACATGTCATGACAATACAAAGAATCAAAATAAATTGGCATAGAAAGTACTCCCTCTTTATATTTTCCCTTATGCAGAAGTCATAGTGATTATCTTGATCTAGTCATCATATTGGACATGTACTTCTAGAGTGTGAAATGGAATCATCATCATATCAATCGCATGTAGTATCACACATTCATTAGCACAATATAGGTTAAATCATAACACTATATACGAGAAATTTAACACATGTGGTGATGCTAATTTCATACATGGATGAACTCTGAACGTTTTTCACTTGCAAACTCATATCACATTGATCAATTAATCACAAAACTCTTTACATAGTAAAATGATCAAACTATAAGGTATCTTGATCATGCAAACCCATGATTATTAAATATCAAGTCAATATATAAACACATAAAGAGTTAAATAGGCTCCTTACTCACCTAAGAAATACATACCTGAGTTAAACCTTATAGAGATCAAGTCCATAGCTTTCTAATTCCATCCTACTCCAAAAATGAATAAATTGATGAATCCCTATTATTTAAGTTGTTGCATTCTACAATTGAATTCCCCTCATCATGAAGTTTAGATGTAACAGGACACGATCCAACTCAACATTCCCACTCGGCCTTAATCATGCTAGGGTTGGGGTTATTTATTATTATGTTTTTTTGCATCATTAGAAAATGTAGTTTAAAACTCTTGTTATGCCTCTTTTGAGAATGAGCATAGTTGTGACATCTCTTCTCAGAGATAAGCTTCCACCATTTTAGCCATTTTATAAAGATATGTACATTGCAGTGTTTCTAACCATTTGATTCATTAATCTAATTTTTCAATGGAATTATTCTTTCAGTATTATATCTTATGTTATCTCTGCCATATTGTGTTCTTTCATTTAATTCAGTTAAATCCAAATTAGTGAGCCACAAGAGGACAACCAGGTTGGTGAAAGTGGGGTAGTTCAATATCCCCCACTAGTTTTCGAATCTTCTAAGAAGTTTTTGATGTGCTCCCACAAGGGGTTTGTGGAATAGTGGAGTTGTCATGGCCATTAAGTAAAACTAGGTGGTACACATGCAAAGATAGAGTATATGGAAAATTTACCTCTTGAAAGGAAGTTAATGCCCAGACTTCACCATAGGAAGCTTTATCAAGTTTCCAATCCAGATTAGTGTATCAAAGCAATTTACTCTTTTTTTTTTCTTTGTGCATGTCCCCTATGAGGTAAAGGTACAGGGATTTGGGCCTCAAAATAATCAAGCTTGGTGAATACTTTCCTCACCAACCCAAGCGGCCTCCCATGGCAGATTAATTAAAGAAATATGACAAAGAAGGAAATCCTATTAAATTTTTGCTCCAAGAAACCCTTGAGCAACAAAGGAAAAATATGATGGACCATTTCGCCCACTTCCAACAACGATGGAAGCACCTTCAACAAGAATTCATTTTGGAGGAACGGGCACCCCTCAAGGTACAAATTCATTTTTATATACCTTTGTCAGAAGACAAGCATAGATGCAAAAGATTCGGAGACATGATTAAATTAGCTAGAGATTCATTTCTCTATTCACAATTTTTTCACAATGAGAAGATAAAATTTTCACTTTGAAGTGTCTTCCCATTTAAACGATTGGTGGGATATTTACTATGTGCAACATTGTGAAGATTCTGAACTGGATGCGACAAAATCCACTGGGGAAATTTTTCGACGCCCTCATGGATGAGTATTTACCTATTGGAAACAATGAAGACCAGTACACAAGATGGACAATTTTGTGCCAAGGTAAAGACCACATTGTGCCGAAGTAAACCGATGCCTCTCACACCTCGCATACAAAACAGGGTATTCGGGACTCTAAGTGGCACTTGGTTATAAAATACCGCAACGACCTAGATGGATACACCCAAACGAAAATAGAACTGGACATATCTTCATTGGGATCCACTTACCATTATGCTTTAAATATTCAGAAAAAATTGTGAAATAAAAGAAATGTTACCTCTAGAATATACACAAATACAAGTCCAGATGCACTACACAAACCCTAACGCAACTTACTTTAAGCATTACCCATTGTGACCTCAGTGATCGCCCTCCCATATTTAGGCTGGCTCTCCTCCGGCATAAGGGGGGAATTTATTATATAAATGACTTTTATGGCCGTTAATGCATCTCTTAAAATCCGATTAGTGATTTGGATTTTTTAGGATTTTACAATATCAATTTGGTGGAATTGAAGAATACAAGTGCCTTATCCTAATGGGCTATGGAGTTGGGTGGTAAGATGACAAATCATCCTTAAAAAAACAATAGAGAAATAAGGAAGGCAATTATAAATAAATCCAACCAATAATACTTTCTGAGTAAGAGAAAGTCGATTGCAACCATAGGAATTACAGGGAATGGTATAACACCACTTTTAGAAACAATGGGATTTTACTCTCCCTCTGTCTATGGGATCCACTGATTAAATTAAAGCTAACAACCTAAGCTAGAACTAGGAAAATGGAAGTATAACCACAAAAAATGGGGTGTAAACTACGGGGACAATCTATCTCGAACAACACAGGTGCTTACGGGATTATCCCATAGACTGAATAAGCCCATATGGGAGATGGAGCATGCAGATAATGAGCAAGCACACCAGGAGTGGATTGAGTTGTATCCACCCCATTATATCTATACACTTGGAGTTCATTAATAAGTTATTAATTGTACTCTTACCTGATCAATGACTCTATTGGTTGAAGAAGAAGAGATCTATTCAAGGTTAGACCAACCCAGGATCTATTAAATGGCCAGGCTATATTATTTCTATGCTCTAGGACCTATCCATACAAAATGCAATGGCCAAGAACCATTCAATGCTAAAAAACCTACCCAATGAGGGGGAGTACTTTTCAGCGCTTTTGTTAGACCTAATATTACCTAAAATCTAGCTCTTTAGTCTATCTCTTACCTAAATTCAGGCTTTTTCCTAATCACTTTATTATCTGGCCTTACTCTCTTGTGTCTTATTCTCTCCTTCCTTACTTGCCTTACTTTTACTGACTCTAGTTATTTCCTTATGACTTGCCTTACTATAAAGGTTAGGATAGCTTTTGGGGTCCCACACCACGCCTTATGACTTACTTTAGTTCTCTAGTTCTTTCCTTATATCCTACACGTACTCAGAGGTGTTTACTCATACCCGCATGTGTAAGGTAAGGAGAGCTTGCCTTACTCCAATGATGGTTACTTAGTTTCCCCTCCCTTCTCATGGCCAGGTGGATTTGCATAAATATTTGTATAAAACCCTACTTCCTAAGCGCTATGATAAGTGTTAACGCCCCACCGGAGCTTGTGAAAATGCTTGTTTCCCTATTTAAATAACCTTCATAAATAATATTACAGCAGCAATAAAAAGAGGAATAAACATAATAAAATGAATTCTAAATATTTATTAATTTACTAATCTACCCATGCCACTAAAATAAAAAGGCAAGAGACAACACATGGTTCATTTTAGTTGTATTTTAGTGATTTTGTGTTGTTTTGTTTCCTTAGTTTATCTTGTGATTNTAATCTCCCCATGCCACTAAAATAAAAAGGCAAGAGACAACACATGGTTCATTTTAGTTGTATTTTAGTGATTTTGTGTTGTTTTGTTTCCTTAGTTTATCTTGTGATTAAGTAAAAAAAATAGATCCTTATAAAATATTTCCTCTTATAATATGCTAAATGAGCTTATATGAATGGAAAACCATGGAAGAATCCACCTAAAACAATCAAATTGATCCCCTTAACATGGATGAAACCACTCTAAGGAAAATTATATGGTGGAATAATGGTCAACAAAGAATAAAGCATATAATGTGTGAGCCTTCCAATCACAAATCGTGGCCAAAATAGAATAATGATCCCCCAAATTAAGGAGATGCCCATAATGGAGTTTCTTAGTGAAATAAGGCATAATTCACACATATGTAGTCAAACTCAACATAAACTATGCTAAACTCTCCAACGTGTGCCATGAAAGGTGGAACATGAGCCAAATCATGAAGCGCTAGCCTCTGTGAGTTACACAATATGTAGAGTGACCTCCTCAAATAAAAAGTGGGTCTCTAGGAGTAGAAAACATGATATCTAACCACATAAGTGTATATATGACATATATAACTCTCAAAAGCAGTGATAATCATCTCCATCACAATGTATAGGAGTAAAAATGACTAGGTCGAAACATGAACACACCATGATTATCACCATGTAATACAATATCATGTACAGTGATGCCTCTGCAGAAATGATCATGATGAAAGTAACTGGATCTACAATATGATTAGAGAAATGGATGCGGAATCCAAATGGGTATACATAAGTGGTCTCAAAAGTGAAAAATACCTAATATATGTCCTAATAATACCTATACATGCATCCCCATGGTGAAAAATCATCACAAAATAAACCATCTCTGGAACTTGTAGATCAGGCAGGGAAATATGACATGCGATGATGGAAATGATTATAAGAGCCAAATGGGTGCTCAAATAAACTCAATGCCCCTAAAAATAGTTCCTGGATCAATTCCATGCACATCCATGAAAATAAGCTACCGGATCCTATAATCCACCACATCTCTTTTCTGATATCATATTTAGGGCATAGACTAGAAGTACTATTGGAGTTGTACTAAGCACATCTTTTAAGATCAAATATTCCCTTTACATTCCTTGTGGTAGTTTCAAACCATGTGCATGGTCCATGTGTCACACAACTCTCTTTTAAGACCTAAGACATTGATCTTCCTCATACAACATCTAGGGCCTCAATAATCATATTCATTACAATAACACACATCCAATACATGCAGGACACACATTCTCTTTACAAGGATTTCATGGTGGTTTCATACAAAGTGCATGGTCCTTGAGCACTAAAAACCTTTTTTATAACCGAAGAAATCGATGTTTCTCCTTTGACCATGTTTAAGCCATATAGAACCATACTTGGTGCATGAAAAATTGTAATGGTAAACATGCAACGCATGTAGGCCAAAAACTATCTTTATAAGTATGTGTGGTGGCTTTGGACCATGCACTTTAAGGATGCATAGGGTCTAGGCCATATGAGCTTCCTAAATAAGATGTTCATGTCATGAAATTCTATTATTTTTTGTTATTCATTGACCGGCCATCGTTGTGATTCCTAGGAAAATAATACAATTGGTTGTAGTTCATTTTATATGGAAACATCATTTTAAGGTTACTTTCAATAGCATTCCTCACCCCCTTAAATCTTTATTTATGGCAATTGATGAGCTTTAAGAAATATTTATCATTTCTCTTGAGGGATGAATGTTCAAAACATGGAAATCTATTCATCATTGTTTTACATAAACACTAATACATTTGGGTGGATTTTTCCATGAAATATTTCCATGTTTTGAACATTCATCAATTAATACTTCATTTTTTTTATCATGGTGGAAAAATCATGGCAATATCGACATTTTTTAATTTTTGACGAACTTTCATCTCTATATTGACGATATATGGCTATCTTTAATTTAACATTCTTATTTATTTAAATCTTATTTGAAAGGGGGTACAGTTGGTACCTCATCATAAGAAATAAAATGAACTTATTTTGACTTACATATTTCCATTTGAGGTACTTTCTATAGATTCAGCAGGATCACTTTGACTTGCTGAGCATACTACCTTTGGTAGAAGCCTTCAAATGAAAGAAGCAAATATTCAAATTATTGGATTTATGGTAGAGCAGGGCATGCTATATGACAATAGGAGATCTAATTTTTTATGGACACAGATCGGAGCAAGAAATTAAGAAAAGGAGTCACTTGGACAAGAATTCCACAAAATATTTAGCATAATCTCATATCTAATGAATGCACCTACAGAAAACTAATACAATTAATCCTTTAAACTACTAGTAGAAATCACACCCACCAAACCAATGCTAGATTTCAATGGCTCTTATTTGTTTACGTGCAGGTCAGTAAGCATGCATCCTTTTTTGGCCGTAAAATTTCCATGTCGTAGGAGGTCGATCTCATCACCAATTTACTTTTGTCATCATTAACCAAAATTTATTTAATTTTCCACATCATCATTATTTTAATTTTATTTTGTATGCCAATAATTGGCCTTCTCTTATGCCCGCATACCCTTCTTCAACTGCCCATATGGGGGTTTTTGATCTTCTAATAAGTATGCCCGCACTGTCCATCTTCAAGGTGCCAGTAGGTGATCTATTAAAATTCCCACAAGGGCTATCTATATGCCCATAGCTAGGGTTTAAAGATGCATGTACCTCCTCATTTGATACATTAAAGATTCCCACAAATTCCTGCAGCAAGTCCTTCCTTATGCCTGCAGCTCACACCAGGATGCCCGCAGGTGGCCATAAGGGATGCCCATAATAGGAAATATCTTATGCCTGTAATAGTTTCTATCATGCCCGCAATTGTCCTAATTTAGCATGCTCGCATGATCTTATGGAGATGCCCGCAATATTTTCCTTTTCCACTATTTTATCATGCCCATAACCATCATTGTAATCAATTTTTCTTGTCTATTGTCATGTCACCATCTCCTTGTCATCTTTTCACCAACAACTTTGTCTTGCCAAAATCATCTTAAAATGACCACATAATGGGTCATTTGACTCTGTATATGTTCCATGCTTGGCATGCTTGCTTGTTAATGTCATTATGCATGTCCTTAGTCATCTCTATCCTTCATGTCTTGTTCCAATTACACCTTGCCATGTCATCATGCTTAGACACCTCTTCGAATCGATGTTTGCTATTTATTGTTTTAATGAAATAATTAATTAAAACTTCTTCTAAACATTGCATCTCTCCAATAGTAAGATGCGTCTCTTCAAAACTCTATCTTTATTTATTTTTATTAAATTTTTGTTTATTTTTCTAAATACATTCTTGTAGCTTCTTATTTAGTAAACTTTGTTTATTCTTTTTCACTAACTTTGCAGGTCCATCTTTTGCATATATGACCATCATAATGAAAACTGAAAGTTTGGCTAGATAACCACCTCAATAGGGATCCAATCCATCTCACATTTTGAACTTTTTGATACACATGCATTATCTGGAGATCATTTGAAAATAGGCGTCCAAACTGTTTAATTTAACACTTGGACAAAATTGTTTTTAACTTGTTAAAACAATTTTTATTCTACTTTGGTAGATTGATTTCTCCATCATGTGATCACCATAAGGAAACCTACAAGCATGGCTAGATATCCATTTCAACAATGGACAAGACCATATCACAAGATAAATATTTTGACACACACACAACCTCTGGAAAGCATTTCAAAATAGCTTCTCAACCTCTTTTGAACATCAAAACATATTTCTTCCCATTTTGGAAGACTCCTATTTCACACATGTGAACACTCTATGGAGACCTCAAGTCAGGAGAAGATGTAAAAATCACCAAATAATGGATCCATGACATTTGATAAATTTACTTGCACAAAAAAAACCCTTGGCAGGAATTTGCAACTGACCTTTCAAACTCCTGTTTTTAACACTTGGTCAATTTTCTATTGTTCTCACTATGCAAAATATTATTTTTCCTATTTTTGGTAGATTGATATTTTGCATATGATACCATCATAAGACAAGCTAAAGGTATGGATGGATAGTCAGTTCACCAAGGAACATGACTATGCTACCTGATGAATTTTATCATCAAAATAACCCCTTCTTGCGGGCATTTCAAAATGCCTTTTCAATTTCATGAATCTAACACTTAACCAATTTTATTGTGTTCTTAAAATGCAAAATAATATTTTTGTTACTTTTTCCAGTATTGGAATAGTGCAAAACATCCTGAAACTCTATTTTGGAATACCATTATATTTGTCATCAAACATCTTCTTTGAGAACTAATACCATGGTGAGATAGCCTCTTCAACAAGCTGTAGGATGATGGCTTCAGATAATTTTTATCATATACCTATAAGGTACGGCGGGCATTTTCCCATGGCCACATGAGCCAGTTTTTCCAACACTTGGGGTCCAATTTGCCTAAAACTTTGTTTTGGCAGGTTTATAACTTCTTCCTCGGCTACTTCCAAGACAATCTAAAGACATTTTCAGGTAGGCCAAATATCAATCTACAATACTACCATATGGTGCGGGCATTTTCTTCAGCACACATTTTTTGGCAGGCATTCTGTTAAGGCTACATGAGCCAGTTTTCCAACACTTAGTCATTTTTGGGACTTTCTCCAAAATTTATTCTCAAACCTTATTTTGGCATATTCAATTTTTTCTTCAAACATGCTTAAGGAGGAATAATACCATGGTTAGGTAGAAAAACCAACACACTACAATAACCTCATGTGTTGCGGTCATTTACTCTAACCCATAATTTAGGGTGGGCATCTTTCTAAGGCTACTTAGGCATTTTTGCTTTCTCTGGCACAAACCCCTATTTTGGTAGGTCCATAACTTCTCCCTTAGGCACTTTCAAAACAAACTAAAGACATGGTCAGGTAGGAAAAGCAACAATCTATAGGACCCCCATGTGGTGCAGGAATTTATATTCTTGTATACATTATGGTGTGCATTTCCCTAAGGCAATTTTTACTAATTTCCCGGTACTTAGTCATTTTCCTATTTTTCACCAAATTACCATATTTTCAAAATGATTGTCATTAATGTTGTCATCAATGACAATCCTATTCATCATAGTCTTCATGTTTTTCTTTATAGAAATTGGTATATAATATACTGCATTTATAAATATACTTATATGTAATGTATTTGACAAGTT
Source organism: Pseudotsuga menziesii (assembly GCA_001517045.1). NCBI lineage: Eukaryota > Viridiplantae > Streptophyta > Pinopsida > Pinales > Pinaceae > Pseudotsuga > Pseudotsuga menziesii. The sequence continues at coordinate 369,499 of LPNX010055877.1, forward strand.
ATTTTTTGGTATGGTGTAGGTAAGACAATTACTTGTCACTACTTCTATCGATTAAATGGGTTCTTCATCTATCATATTCTCTAATGTCACAAAATTTTACGCTATTGATTACATATACGAATGATGTACATTGTGACTATGAACAAATGTGTAAGCAATGTGCTTATCCAAGCGCAATGATTAAGAAATAAAAAAAATATTACTTTAAAAATATATGATTTGTAGATAATTAATTCAAATTTAATTATATGAATGATTTTCATGGTTAC
>LPNX010055877.1:372267-379711 GCA_001517045.1 Pseudotsuga menziesii
ATGGAACTACCAAACTGCTCAGTTTGGATCTTCCTCTTTTAAGATATCAGACTATGTCCATAAGTCTTGATTCTTCATGTGCATAAATCTAAGAACATGAGGCTTCACAGGGCCCAAAATGTTGTATTTTTTTTACTACTTCCTCGGATCATATTGAATTGTCAGATTAGTCCTTGGAATGGTTGTTAGGAGCAATCCTTAACTTTTCACTCAACTGGCTGCTCCCCCTATCATGTAGACTTCTTCATTCACTGAGCTCCTCCTAAAATTGAGATGATGAAGATAATGATGACAAATATGATGATGATGGTGAAGATGATGACAATGATAATGAAAATGATTATGATGATGATGATGAAAATGATGATCATGATAATGGAGATGCTAATGAATTGGATGACGATGACGTTGATGATGAATATGATGATGAAGATGAAGATGTTGATGATGATGACGAAAAATATGATGACAATGATCAAGATGATGATGGTGATTAAAAAGATGTTGATGATGAAAATGATGATTATTATGATGATGATAAGGAAGATAATTATGATTAAGAAGATCATGATGACGATGATGACGACGATGATGACGAATATGAAGATGACGATGATTATGAAGATGATGATGATGATATTGATGAAGACGACGATGATGATGGTGATGACGATGACAAGGATGATGATGAGTATAATGATGATGATGATCATCATCGGTGTTTTCATCATCACCATAATATTCGTCGTCTTCATCATCATCATGATCATCATGATCATGGTCATCGTCATCATCATCGTGTTCGTCCTTGAAGGGACTTATGTATAGAATCTCACTATAAGCAATGCAACCGATACAAATTATAACAAAATCCTAGTTAAATTAAATTAAATTAAACTACACTAAATTAAAAAGATAGAGTTGTTTAACTATAATTAATTTTAAATGTAACAAAATATAAAATTTGCAAATAAAAAAAACTCAAAATAATCTAAACAAAAGATAAAATGCAAAATAAAATAATAAAAACAAAAAAAAAATATAAAATATGCAAATAAACAAAAAAAAAACATAGAATTCAAAAACACCCACGCACTATCTCATTAGCATTCAAAAACACCCGCCCAGAATCTGCTCCAGCTCCCATTTGGGGGTTTTTTATTTTGAACTTTCACTGAAGGATCTGGAATAGGCTATGATTTTTTTTTTACAGGAAGGGTGGGTGAAGGACTTCTCCTATTATTGCATCATCCACTACCTTCGCATGTCATCCCATGCTTCTAGGACCACCTGCCCCACCTCCAGAATGACATCAATGTTTAGACCTTCAGGTTCGTTTCCTTTTATGTTTTTCTTGATTACCTATTGTGTTTTTATTTTATTCATGGTTTTTTTCATTGTTGTGGATGTGGTGGACATGAAATGGCTCAAATATCCTTGAAAGCATGAAGCATGAGCTGTCCAGGTGAACCTAGGAAATTCAATGTGAGAAATAATACCGATAGTTATCAAGGAAAAGGAAGAAGGGAATGAGATATTTTAATGTTGTCATTCCTGTGTTTGCTTGTTGTCATTTCACCTTTGGGGGTTAATTGATCACAATGAGCTATATGATTGCAGGGTATGCTCTGAATGGGAAATATGAAGAGGCTCTCAATATGCGTTGCAAAGCGTTGATGATGGGGATGAGGCCAAATGATTTTACTTTCTCGACGGTGCTTCTAATTTGTGCAAACATCATGGCTTATGATCAGGGTAAGCAAGTTCATATCCTCACCATAAAATATGGATTTGATTCATATAATTTTGTGGGTATTTATCTAGTTGGCATGTCTACAAAATGTGGGTTTGTTTCTAGTTTTGTTCATTCCTTTTGGGCATCATGTCAAAATTCCCATGAATTGACAGTTCAAATATAGATTGTGAATGTTTTTAATAGGATATGTAAGTGGCTATTGTGTTAATTATAATACAATAACTGGTGCTCTATGGACTCAAAAACCCAATTCTCTTAGGTGCCAAGATAACTCCATGCCATGTTTTTCTTTTAAAGGGCCACCAGGCATTCTATTTGACAGGAATCTATGTTGATTGTTACCATTTCAAAAACAAGACTGTAACAGCCCTATATCAACACACTTCTACTTGCTACCTACAGTCTGCAATAAACTGCAAAATGTCAAACTTTGACAGCCCTCCCTACCTGCAACCACAGTAAACACCGAACAGAATCAAAGGTTAACTATTAGTTGGATGGTGATATTATTTAAGAGAGGTAAATAAAGTCTGAAAAATTAAATTATTTGCATTGCTACAAGTCTAGGACATACATTTGGTGGCTATCCAATATTTCTAAGAATAGTGTTCAAGGTTTGGAGTGGTGTGGTTTACATTGAATGAAAAACTAGAATTCTTATACACCTTACATTGGTAACGTTCACAACTACTATAAAATTGTCATAATTAGAACTATCATATTGCATTGTTGCTGTTATATTTATATGAGTCCTCATACTTGAATGGAAGGTTATTGGTTGGTTAAATACTGCAATTGAATTGTATATGGTTACACAGATAATGATCTCTTGTATGCTAAAGTGCTAATGGATGACCTTGCTACTAATTCCATATATCTTGAATTGAATACATTGACTTGATATCATTTACATTTACATCTATAAGAACTAAATCAACTTAGTATGTCTTCTTCTGTTGCTATAAAATTGTCATAATTAGAACTGTCATATGGTATTATTGCTGCTATATTTATATGAGTCCTGATACTTGAATGGAAGGTTATTGGTTGGTTAAATACTGCAATTGAATTGTATTTGGTTACACTACTAATGATATCTTGTATGTTAAAGTGCTACTGGATGACCTTTCTACTAATTCCATATATATTGAATTGAATACATTGACTTGATATCATTTACATTTGCATCTATAAGAACTAAATAAACTTAGTATGTTTTCTTAGTATGTCTTCTTCTTAATTGTTTGAATTTAAATCCAAGGTTACACGAACCATGGGTGAGATCGAAATCGGCCAAAGAATCCGATATGAATTTGGCACTAATTCGAAAATTAGGAATCATTGATTCAGAACCCTAACCCTATTTAACCTTAATTATCCATTGTAAACAACTTTATATTAGTCAAAATGAGGTGGAATAATCCAATGAAGAATCTGAGAATTTGATTCGAGTGTGGTTAGGCCTAGGGCTGAATCCGGTAACTATGTTTAACTCTAGAGTTTCAAATTCTAAGTGTAGGCAAGAGTTGTGATAGAAGAACATAATATTCCCTCTACGGTTTTCTGCTTCTTGTGTCCAAGATGGCAGAATCTTCTACCATGAGGAAAAGAAGCAGCAATGTGGGCTAGCTTGGAGTGCTTCCTAAGAAAAAACCCAAGCCTCAACCTGAGGAGAACAAATTCATGTTTAGGGTTTTGGTTCTTAATGGTTTGAATTCAACTCCAAGGTTTCGAGAACCATGGGTGCAATCAGAATCAACCAAAGAATCTGATACAGATTCGGCACTCATCCCAAAATCAAGAATCAGGGATTCAGAATCCTAACCCTAATTAACCTTAATTATCCTATGTAAACAACTTTATATTATTCAAAACAAGGTGGAAGAATCCTATGAAGAATTCGAGAATCTGATTCAGAAGAATCCGATTCGGGTGCGGTTAGGCCTAGGGCCGAATCTGGTAACTATGTTTAACTCTGTGGTTGGAGGACATTGTTGAAAAGATGTTGGTCACCGAGTTTGTAAGGACTATTAGGAGAAACGCTGAGAAGTAAATAATGTAAAATGGGTCAAGAAAGATCCACTAGGGTCCCCAAGTCTATGTGGAATATGCAATGGGAGAATGAATAAAGATGGAAACATCACCACTTCTGTATAGGTCTAGGAATTGATTATTTATTTAATTTATAAATTTAATTTCCAGGCAACACAGTGGTTTTCTATTTATTAGGACAACTCTTTGTAAGCAGTTTGGGCCAATGGACCTGGTGAAAGGTGATTGATAAGATAAAGGTTCTTGCATTTCCTACATTCTGCCTATGAATAAGACCATTCTGTAAGGACCCTATTTGGCTGTGATGAATAAGTATGGAAATATTGCAAGTAATTAGAAGCCTACATGGAAATGTGTACATCATACCAATATACAATAGATGCTACGTTTTGAATAAGTGCTTACAAAATTTAATCTAGGCATATAATCATGCCACTAGAAATAATTGAATGGGATAAGTTATCCAAGTTATTGATTTATCAATTGCTTATTTTTGAAGTTTATTTGTGGATTTGCTTGTCCATAGACACAAAAAATCGATGAGATTGCACATCAATCACAAGAAGTTATTGAAGATCCAAAACCGTGGAAAGGAATGTGCCTTTCCACGGTTTATATTTTTTTTGAAACCTCCAGGTTTCATTGCAATATTGACGAACTTTCGTTGCAGGTATTACAAAGTTGTCGAAACCCCAAGTGACTTTCCACGAATACCATCACTATAGAGACGCAGGTTTGTGGAAAAATTACCATTCGAATTGTATATTTCATCGATAGAGATCAGTTTTCCATGGTTTTGCATGGAACAAAATTCTGTTCAAATTCTAGACTTCATCGATAGAGAGACAAACATTTGTCGGAAGTGTTCCATAATTTTTCATGGAAACAAAAAAATTTCTAGCATTTTTTGGCCATATGTTCATCATTATAGGGACGACAAGTTTGTCTATATAGTGAAAAAATGTAGAAAATGAATTAAAAAAAATCAATTTCAAGGCCACCATATAGAATACACATGGCAACTAGTTTTTGTCTCTTAGATATCGACGACTTATAAAGTTCATTGTTATAGAGATGAAATAAGTGCCACGAAACATTGTGACCATTGTTGTCGCAATTAAGACAAAGAAACATGGAAATAGAAATGAAAAACCGTCGCAAATTTGATCATATGTATTAGTGAAATGATTAAGCTTACAAATCCATATTATGGTGTATCATACTAGGAGATGGAAAGTTATAGAAACATTTTTTCTTAATGTTTGATGCAAACAAGATACAACAAGTGATTTTTTTTTCTTACATTTAGTGTCTAAGCTAAGCCAAATAATCTATTTGATTCATCTCCTTAGAAAAATACTTATGATAATATTTTAATTTATATTTCAAGTATTCCGTCCATGTGTATTTTCATACGCACTCTTTTTAGCCATCTCTTTACCTTAAATTAAGATTTGGAAAAAAAAAATTTACATTAAATTAAAAAAACTAAAATCTAAAATGTCTACATTCCATCTATGTGTCATTTATGTGTGCATTTCATCCATGTGTTATTTAGTAATCAATTATCCATCTCTTCACCTTATATTAAAATTTAAAAAAAAATCATTTTATACCAATTTCAAAAATCTACATTAAAATTAAAAAAATGTTTTATACCAATTTCAAAAAACAAAAAATCTATCTTTAGGCACCAAAACATGTAAAACTACCCACTATTGGCACCCTGGATGGGAGGGTAACATAGAGTGAAGGGCAGCATAGAGTGAAGGCGAGGAGAATGTGGTTTTGAGGGTTTATATCATCCCGACATCTACGCATGGATAAGAAATAGACCCTTAATGGTTTCCTGCTATTGGCATTGTGGTCTTCATGGACTTTAGCAGGGTAGCACAAAGTGAAGGCTAGAGGAATGTGATGTTGAGGGTTTATATAATCCTTTCCAGATTCACATGGAGAAAAGAACAAACCCTTGAAAGTTTCAAATTTAATGTATTCAAACTCGTGACTTAATTTACAATTAATGTAGCTGATGTTTACAAACTAAGGTTTAATGGATGAAATGGATGGCTTCAATATTCATTCTGAAATCAATGAACCAATTTTCACGTATGGAAGGACACAACCTGACAACGGAATAGGATTGATGGTGTATGCATCTAAATTATTGACATGTAGTTGTTGTATACCCACAAATTGGGAAGGCATCCCTCTCATAGTAAGCCAATATCTCCCCTTTTTTATTTATTATGAAATCTCTCACCAAATTTACCTTTTTATTTAAATATATGAATATTCTATTCAGATGATGCTAAGATTTCCCTTACTAGCAATTTAGGTATGATCAGGATATGCTTAGCCGAGAAGTGAGGAACGTGTTCATTAATTTCCTTCAAATCTAAGACCTGGAGTTGATTTTCCAAAACCTGGTATTGCTGGTGTGTTTGTTCATTAGTTTCCTTCAAATTAGTGACCTAGATTTGATTTGCTAAATGCCAAGTACTGTTGCTGAGTTGATTTTCTAAACGCTAGTACTGCTGCTGAGTTCGATTCCCTTAAAATATGAGGTTTGACTATAACTATCAACTAATATTCTACCTAAAATTTGGGGATATATGCCCCACTATTGCCATAAAAATGGAGATGATTTATTGGAATCCTGTAGCTTTCAAGTGTTTAATCTATGACACAAATATTCTCTTACATCCTATACTTTGATATTTGTCCCTCCTTTAAATACCACCTGTTAAATGACTTCCCGGAAATGCTCAATTTGATGCCCTTGAATATGCGGTTGATCTTTATTTTTGATCTTCAAAATACGGGATTTGAATGCTGGTAATGTGGACCTACTACTTTGATGGCTAGAGGATTCAACACCATAGAGTCCCAATGATATTTCCTTCTCCAAACATATGCAAATCCCCATTGCTAATATTACTCTTGATTACTAGATATTTTGTAATATACTCTGTCACTTGTTGATTGTATTACATTTCTCAATCTGCTGTGAATTTTAAGAGCCACTAGTATGACAAAGGAATTTGCCTTGTTCAAATCGTTACTAAAAGCTAGTAGAGTATCCAACATTCCAACACATAGGTATTGATAGCCTAAATATGCAAGTGGAAAAATATCAAATGTATTTTTGATATCAATTCAACGAGGAATCGATGCCAATAGGATGGTTTCATATGTGAGAAGTAGAAATATTTCATATTCCTTAACTGTTAGCAAATTCCATTTCAAAGGTCCTCCTTTAGGTGTAGGATGCCAGAAATTCAACTCTATATTTTCACCTTCAAGTCTTCTCTAGCCTCCAATGACCATAAGGTAATTTCTACAAGTCTGAAATAAAAGACCCCAACCCTTTATTGAGCTTTCCATTACAGGTAGTTTTCCCAATATATTCCAAATATGGTATCCTTGTTATATTTCTTGACTTCATTTTTCTAGTGCTTGATTGAATTAAACTTGATTATTTATCATTGCAACCAAGTATGTTGTTGGTTCACTGATTTTGTCAAGCAGTTATACTATGTTGCCTGTAGAATGCACTTTACTACTAAAGGGAACCATTTGAGACAACCATAACTTGATAAGAAACTTCTTAAATAACATTGTACACACACACAG
>LPNX010055877.1:381110-456698 GCA_001517045.1 Pseudotsuga menziesii
GTAGATGTTGAAGTGTGTGTGGGGTGTTGGGACATGATTATAGGTACTAGAATGTGCATATGAACATCAAATGTGTGCACATAGGGTCTAAAATTGTGACATCTCGTGACATGGAGTCACATGTAAACAACAAGTATAAACTTGGACACAAAATTGGTAGTGGTTCTTTTGATGAGATATACTTAGGATTTTCTCCATTTTTTATTTTATTCACTCAATGAGTAATTGTTTTGTTGATTCCATAGAATCTTAATTCATCAAGTCCCACAGACTTTGAATGGGACTATAGGGTTTTATTTGAAAAACGTGGGAAATTTAGTTGTTTTTTGGGATGAATTATAGGTACAAATGACCAAACCAATGAGGAAGTCACCATTAAACTAGTAGGTTATTTGCATTACCCAAGAGAGTGATCATTCATTAATAAGATAGACCTAAATTGTTCCCCTCTCCAATGAATTCATGGGTTTATTGCTTCACAGGTTTTTCAAATAATATAAGTCATATAGGGTACCTTAATTTTCACTAGGGACATGGTGATGAATAGAATTTGGAGAGATTATCCCCACTATTAATTATGATGGGGGATAGGGTGATGAGTAGATCTGGAGGTTTTAATACCTTCCATCCTCAATTTTCATTTGGCGAACTAACAAATGTAGTTTTGCAAGAGTACCTTCCATGTTTCATTACTTTCTAGCTATGGACTAATCTACTTACCACAAAGGTATAGGTCTTTTGTTCAAACATTAATCAACCTTAGGGCCTGAAATATTTGGGAGTGCAAGACATATTCTAGTTCACTTGTAAAATCCATTTTCCCCTCAAACTTAGGCTAAAAAATAAACATAGGGTATTTTCTATTTTTTCAGAATATCTGCATGTTGTTGCCCAACATGATCAACAATATTAGACATAAGCATCAACAAGTGCCTTGGTGTACATGTGGTAATGGGATGCTAATTATAGAGGCTTGATGGTTCATTTTGTTGATTTTATATTAAATTTCCTACATAACCATTTGTCATACATCCATATGTCAATTGTTATTCAATTATGTATTACACTTGGTACCATTTTCACATATTCACCCCTACATGGTATATACATAAATAAACTTTGTATATTATGTTTGTAATAGTTTGAAATCATAGCTTGGAATGTTAAATATATATTTTTCCATTAAAAAATTGTGCATATATATATATATNTTAGAGTTTTAAAACATTGGTGAATAGTTGATTTATTGGCCACACTTTATGCTATGGACTCTAATCATGCTGATGTTTGATAGTCCATTTTTTTGAAGATCCATTCTTGGCAGTATTCACCCATGAGGCTGGATCAAACCTAGCAAGTGTAGTAACTATGATAATATGATTCTCTATGATTATGAAGCAGATGAACCCAATTTTAGAATAGATTGCAATATGATAGATAATAGAACAAGTGATATTTGATATGGATGCTAAAAACTCATGCCTGAAATGAGATCTAGACAGAAGAAACATGAGATATAGGTACATTTCTCTATATACAAAAAGAGAGCACTGAACACTTGATAAATCTCATCCATTTTTAGGAAATGCATAAGTACAGAAGCTCAACCATGAAGGAGGATGTAATGGCCAATGAATTCCCTTTCAATATTGTCCTGCTGTGGTAATTTAACTTATTGAAACATATATTTCTTGTTTGTAGAATAAATATAACTATTAATGTGAGAGATTTTTTTGTCTATATAAGTTTGAAACAAATGAACATTAAAATACTGTACTCTATTTTCTTGAACTATGTATGACATTTTATGTTTAAAAAATTCATATGCCTAAAAAATACCTGGGAAATCTAGAAACATGGGGAAGAGAATAGGAAATATTATATGAATATTTCAAGTTTGAATGCATTGGCAAAACCACAGTAGGTATTCAGTTTGTTTGTGCAAGAAATTTTACTTTGAAGCAATGCCTTCTATAATTTGATTTGTAATACATATTTTCACAATTTCCTTCATCTAAAAAATGTTGATACCTTTATTAAGTATGTGGAGTCCATCCAAATAGTTTAGAATATAGATGTACCTTCAAAAACTCTCTTTAAAAAATTGGGGGTTTCAACCTTTTAACATTTTGACTTGTCGTAATATATTTTTCTTTCTTTCTCCTAAAGATTGTAATTGTTTCATTGCTTTTTTATATTTTGGATGCTTATTGGTACTAGAAGAATAGGTTGGCATTGGGTCATTTGTAGGGTACTTTTTGATGGTTTCTAGGTAAAACATATGAAGGGTGTAGAAGGTAAGGACAATTGAAGCAAAGTTAGAATGCTTTATGTTGAGTTTCTATGCTATCTTGTTTGATTGAGATTAAAAAAGCATCAAACTATAATATTCAATCCAACAAAAAATGTGGAAGAATAATGCTAGGTTGGTAGCTAAGTTTCTAGAGTATATAGATGAATTTGAAGATCTTAATTCAAAATCCATGGGGGTGTTTTCTTCTCTTTGGTATCTCATTGCTATTCTATTTTTTGCAAATGACATTGTTCTTCTATCCCACACAATTGCAGAACTCCAAAATAGTTGGATACACTAAATTGATTATGTGATCATTATGGATTATAGGTCAACCTTGGCAAGATTTAAACTATCATATTTAATAATTTTAAAGAGAGCTATTGAATTATGTTCTCATGTATAAATAAATAGTGGTGGAGGTGGTGACATTGTTCACCTACTTATGTGTGGCATTTCCTATAAGGTTCTTAATCCTGGTTCCAATCATAGAAGAAAGCAAGAGGAATGAATATGCAATAACTACAACCATGGAATGTCAGCTCTTCCAAATGAAATTGTTAGGATATTGGAATCAATAATTATCTATTCCAAGTTTTGTTTGCATTCTGATATTTTTGTTTATGAAGATTGGATTCCAAGAGGGTTCTTATTACGATTCTCTTAAAACACATTCATGACAAGAAAGTGACTCAACACCTTATCATATTATCTCAGCTTCATGCGTGTTCCCTCCTCACTTCAATTATTTTCCATGGTGTTACCATGTTACAAAATATTCAAGGTATGGCTAGCATAGGTATTTGTAGTTATTCTTTTGTATCTCTTCAATCCTGTATGCAACCTTACTAGACAAAGGTTTGAAAAAAAAAAATTCTTAAAACATTTTTAAACTTCAACTGATTAATATGGACTACAAAAAATGACCTAAAAAATGCTCCATCAATACCCCTTTCCTTACAACCAATAGTATAAATAGGATCCATGGGAATTGGATTTATAATGTCTACTTAAAAGTACTTTGAGTTTTTTATGTCTACATAATAGTCTATATGTAATCACGATTCCTAAGTTGAACCATCTAAACATAAATAGAGACACTCTTGTCAACGTTAACATCTACATATGCTAACTCTTCTAATAGTAGGTTCAACATCCATAAGAAGGTTATAAGCTATAGTATCCCTGATATCAACAACCAATTCATAATTAGATGGAAATTAAATATCAGAAGATTGAACTTTGTGGTCTTCAGTTATGTTAACAATAGTAATCTTTCATCTACAAGCTTATCACCACTAATATTGACCTTTCCAATCATATCAATTCCTATAGAATGGTATGGAAAGAACTCTGTCCTATAGGGAATAATTTATACACTAGTATTGGGTTCACCATTTCTCTATATACAAAAAGGGACATTATGAGAGTATACCATCTATATAATTTCAAATCCAAATTTTTGAAGGGCTAGATACTGATATAGAAATAGGTAAAAATGCCAAGATTTATCATTACTTTACCAGACAAAAGTACTTTATCTTGTCCTTTTGTAGTCTTAAATTTTATTTGAAATGATTTACATCCTTTCCTAGATTTGAAGTTTTGTTTTTACTTTTCTCTTAGAGCTAGGCCTGGATAATAATATGCAGGGGAGGAATGGATATGCCACTGATGATGATGACCCTATTACATTAGGAAGGAATTCATCCAAAACAATCTCATCATATGTCACATTAACATGTACCTTTCAAAAAACCATTGTCAAGGACCTTTGACCGGACTTTGGCACAACAAAAAACTCAGCAAGGTGAATGGTTCTGATTCTTTTGTCTTTCCCCATGATGAACTCAATGGATGCTAATGCATGATAGCATACCTATGGGAAAGTGATCAGCCACTAGTATCCAAGACAAGACTTAAGATCATGAAGAAACAAAAATGGCTTGACCAAGATAAGATTTGTCAAGAACTAAATTCCTCACGATAGACAACCAGACATGGTCTAGCATATAAATCTCCAAAGACATGAACGAAAAAGTCATATGTATCTCAATAAATACTTCAAGCAAAATGTACATCATACATCAGGAATCCCAACATTCCTAAAATACAAAAGTATTTATCCATGCCCATTTTGATCCCCAAAGGAACAAGGAAGCTTAGGAAACCAATGGTATAAGTTGTAAGTAAATGGAAGCCTGCAATGCATGAGTTAAGCTCCCTACATTCTGCAAATATGAAACTCTGCAAGGAATTCAAGCCTTTGTAGGAGGAGATATCTTCAAAGAAGAAGAATTCGTCCATCAACACACATGGGAAGGCACTGAAGGAAAAATCTATAAAACCAGAAGTAAATTTCTTCCTTTCAACTCTCTAGTTGTTAAAGGTTCTGTAACTGAAAAAATGGCTATTGCAAGGACAATGCTTGAAGAATAAGGAGATTATTAAAATAAAACTATAGATCAAGGAAACTAGACTAACCTTGCTTTGAAAGGATTATCAAACCAATTCATGGAACTCAACTGTGCTAAAGAGCCAACAGTTGTAGAAGTCCAGTTGTCTATCAATGTGCTCAGTGAAAAACTTGAAACCATGCATGTAGATTTAAATGAAGGATTCGAAAGACATACTGAAAGAGCATAAAAATATGCTCATATCATTACCTTTAAAGATGAAAATATGGGTGATAGAATAAATCCTCTCAAAGAAACCATTGACCGTATCTCTAAAAGAACTGATGCAATAGAAAAAAATAGTGGGAATTTGTTTAAAAAATGATGAAATTTCGAGTAAGAATTTCAAAAAGCTCCATCAAATATTACCCACTACATAAAGAAAAATGCTAGATCATAATCCTGAACCGGCACCAATCAATGTGCTAGCACCATAAAAGAAAGAGCCATTTGTCATAGCCACCAAATATTCTTTTGAAAAACCTGAGTCTGTTAGATTTTATCATTCAAGCTAGCATTATCTTAGGATCTTTAACTGAGAGAATAACAAGTACATCAATCAAACACAAGAGAGAATGAACATAGTGTTTTTCCTCGGGGAAACCATAAATGGAGAAAACCGTGCAACTTCCTCAAAAATAGAATCAGCACCAAAAGTAAAACCCCAAAACAGTAAGATGATCTCCTGACAGCAGTAACCTCTTTCTTCCTAGCCACAATGTCTTATTCTTCCTCAACTATGCGCTACAACTGAGTGTGTGTGTGAGTGTGTACTAAATAGAGAGGCTAGATCTCTATTTATACTAATTCCTGACTTGACTAAACCCAACTACGACCGACTTCACTAGGTGAGTCTAATAACCCTAGTGCCCCGGAACTACGGGGACTTTAACCCTTAGAAAATAGGAGGGTTACCCACCTTAACTTGACATGACTTATTTACATTATAGAAACTCCCAATAGGAACATCGGGGCATGACATGACTCAACTACATTACAAATACATCCCGAAATAAACATTGGGTTACAATACATAAGAAATACAAGTGAATACATTCTGAAGTTACATATACATCAACACTCCCTCTTAACTAGGATGGTATTCTCTCGACACAATTTTTCAACACAAGTCTTCTTCTCTATATCATCTGGTCATCATCAAGTTCCCATCATCTTCATCTTCAAGTCATCTTTATCTAGATCTGGATCATCATCACTGGATCTGGATCATCATGAGGTCATCATCATTGGATCTTGATCATCACTGGATTTGGATCATCACTATTGGATCTGGATCATCACTGGATCTGGATCATCACTGGATCTGGATCATCACTGTTGGATTTGGATCATCACTCAATCTGGATCATATCAGAGACATCACAGCTAGATTTGAATCATAGCTCAATCTGGATTATCATTGGGTCATGATCATATGTGCTATCTCATGATTCTTCTCGTCCCAGGAAGTTCTACAGAGCTATCCCTTTTTCATGCTGGTTGTAGGCCTACCTCCTTGTAGGTCTTTGGTAGCTCTTATATCTGACCCTAAGTCAGAATGGCCAGCACTCACATCTGACCTTGACTCGTCAGAAAGGCACAACACTTACATATGACCTTAACTCGTTAGAAAGGCACTCACTCCTGGACTGAGGGTTCATGGTAACTGACCAGGTGCCTCCATTCAGAGAATGGTAGTAGCCCTTACATCTGACATACTTGTCAGAATGGCCAGCACTCACATCTGACCTACTCATCAAAAAGGCGGTAGCCCTTATATCTGTTCATGTAGGAACTAATCCTACATCAGAATGGCCAACACTCACATCTGACCTACTCATCAAAAAGGTAGCAGCCCTTACATCTGATCATGTAGGAACTAATCCTACAGTCACATCAGAATGGCCAGCACTCACATCTGACCTACTCATCAGAAAGGAGGTAGCCCTTACATCTGATCATGTAGGAACTAATCCTACAGTCAGATCAGAATGGATAGCACTCATATCTAACATGGAAGGAACCGATCCTCTGACCATGATAGAATGCCTCAGCCCTTACATCTGACCTACTCATTAGAATGGCTTACGGGCTCATCACTTCCCTTTGGAGGGAACCTCGATCTATAGAACACCAAGCTTCTCCCTGAAGTACTCAACTTCACTCTGGCCAATGGCTTCATCAACACATCAGCTATCTGATTGTCTGTCGCAACATACTGGAGCTTCACTTCTCCCCTCTACACCATATCCCTGATATAGTGATACTTGATCTATATATGCTTCAACTTGTCATGGAACACTGGGTTCTCCAATAACTTCACACAACTCTGGTTGTCACAATGTATACAAGTAGCACCCAACTGGAGATCAAATAAATCAAACAGTAGCTTCCTGAGCCATACTGCCTCACAACTAGCTAAACAAGCTGTGACATACGTTTCTTCAGCCATACTTAGTGCCACACATGATTGCTTCCTTCTGAACCAAGAGATCACACCTGATCCCATACTGAAGCAACATCTTGAAGTGCTCTTCCTATCTATGGCACTACTTGCCCAATCTGAATCAACATAACCCTCCAGGTTAATCTTTTGATTCACATCATACTTGATCCCATAATCAACCATACCTCTCAGGTATCTCAGAATATGCTTTGCAGCAATCAAGTGAACATGTATCGGATCTGTAAAGAACTAGCTCAAGGTGTTCATAGCAAAGCAAATATCTGGTCTACTGTTCATCAGGTACATCAAGGACCCAATCATCTAATGATACATCATGGCATCAACCACTTCTGATGAAGCATCACTCAATAGCTTCAGGTTCGGTGCCATGGGTGTGGTCATGGCTTTGCAATCCATCATCCTAAATCTCTTCAGGATCTCTATCGTATATTTCCCTTGTCCTAGGGAAATCCCATATGCACTCTGCCACACCTCCATTCCTAGAAAATAATGCATCATACCCAAGTCCTTCATTTTGAACTCAGAAGCAAGCTTTCTCTTCATATTAGCAATCAACCCATCCATACCTGTTACAAACAGATCATCTACATACAGTAGGAGCATCACTGGGTTGCCATCTTAAACCTTGTAGTAAAGGTTGGAATCTTATTTGCTCTTGGTAAAGCCCAAACTAGATAGAAATCTGTAAATTCTACCATACCATGTCTTGGGTGCCTGTTTTAAATCGTACAGGGCTTTCTTCAATCTACATACATGAGACTCCTTGTCATGTGTCTCAAAACCGAGTGGCTAGTCCACATACACTTCCTCTTCTACTACACCATTCAAGAAAGCAGCCTTGACATCCATTTGGTGTATCTTCCATTTCATCACTACATCCAAAGCAAGTACTAATCTGATGGAAGTGTATCTAGCTACAGGTGCAAAAATTTCTTCATACTCTATTCCTTCTTTTTGGGAGAAACCATGAGCAACAAATCTTGCTTTATATTTCTCTATGCTATCGTCTGCGGCATGCTTGATCTTGTAGATCCATTTGGAAGTTACAATTGACTTCCCTTCTAGTCTTGGGACAACATCCCAAACATCATTCTTCATGATCGATTGATACTCTTTGATCATAGCATCCCTCCATTCTTTCCTTTCTACCGCTTCTTCATAATTGGAAGGTTCTTTATCGATGAAATCACATAGTATTGCTACATACTCGGAGCAGGATCTGGTCCTCTTTCTTTCTCTGTGATTCTCTTCTGGAGCCCCATATCTTTCCACACCTTGGATAGCTTCTCGTACCCAAGCAAGTTTCCTCTTATGAGGATTATTCTCTGGAGGTGGATCTACAGGTCTTTGTGGTTCTTCAAATTATCGATCTTCTTCTTGAGTTTCTTCATTCATGGTTGTATCATGTATTTTTGGGTGCTTCTGATTCTTTAGATTATTTAGTAGGTTTCTTTCTAGATTTGTTGTAAGTTGTTTCTTCATCAAATGTCACATCCCTACTGATGTCAACCTTCTTGTATCCTGGGAAGTATATTCTGTAAGCCTTCAAGATTTCAGAGTATCCCACAAATATACCCTTGTTTCTTGAAGGATCTAGTTTTATTCTCTTCTCTTTTGGAATGTGTATGTACACAGGACAAACAAATATTTTGAGATGGATGAATTCTGGTTTCTTTCCAGAGAAGAATTCTTCAGGAGTCTTGTTCTCGAGTACTCTGTGTGGAGTACGGTTTTGTACATACACCACTGTTCTAGCAGCTTCTACCCAAATATGCATAGGAAGATCTTGATCATGAAGCATAGCTCTTGCAGCTTCCATGATAGTCTTGTTCTTCCTTTTTGCAGTCCCATTCTCTTGTGGATTATATGGAGTGGACAACTCCCCCTTAATCCCTGAGTCTTTTCATAACTCTTTGAATTCATTTGATGTGAATTCTCTGCCATTATCTGATCGAAAGGTCTTGATCTTCTTTTTTGTGTGTTTCTCGATCAAGGCTTTGAATTCCTTGAACTTGCTGAATACTTCATCTTTTTTCTTCATGAAGTAAATCCATTTCTTCCTAGAAAAGTCATCAATAAAATAAACATAGTATACATACTCGCTTAGTCAACTTGATGACATTGGACTGCATACATCGGAGTGGATGATTTTTAAGATTCCTTTTTCTTTACTCTCACTACTTAGAAATGTCTTCTTTGTGTTCTTTCCTTTTGCACATCCTTTGCTAACCCCATCATGTTTTGCTTGAATTTTTGGAAGGCCTTCAACAACTTTGCTTGCAATTGGTAGTGCTCTGTAATGCACATGTGCAAGCCTTCTCTACCAAAGTTCATTTGGCTCTACTGTGTCATGGACCAAGTCTTGTCATGGATGGCCCTTCAATTTGTATAGACCTCTTTCTTGCTCTCCAATCACTATTGCATCATTAATAGTCTTTCCTTTTGGCCACATGATAACTTGACCATCTATAAATGCAACCCTCATGGCTTTTTCATCTAATGCAGATATGGAGAGAAGGTTCTTCTTGAGTCCTGTTACAAACAATACATCTTGCATATTCATAGACTTTCTAGAGTCTAGCTTATAGGAGGATTCCCCACTACCTTTTATTAGATATTGGTAGTCATCTCCAAGCTTCACCTTGTGAGGTGATTCATGTTCTGAAATTTTCACAAATGACTCTTTGAATCCTATCATGTGTTTGGAAGCCCCACAGTCTATAAGCTAATCATTGCTTCCATGTGTGATGTTTCCCATGAGAGCAGAAATCAAGACATATTTTTCATCACTTGAAGAGTCGTCACTTTCATGTATGGTTCTCTTCTTGGATGGCTCATCATCCTCTACATCATGCGCATGATGTCTTCTCTTGTTGCACTTTTTCTTATTTTGTCTTTTAGGACAATATTTGGCAAAGTGTCCTACTTCATCACATGTATAACATCTGCTTCTAGAGAAATATTTTCTAGGGTTATTTTTATAGAAATGCTTACCTCTGGAGTGATGATAACTTCTTTTGCTTTTCTTGGAATGAACTATGAGGGCTTGATATTCACTCCCCATCTTTTCTTCTCGAGCTACTATCCGAGCTTCTTCTTGAGAGCATTCTTCCCATAGTCTGCTGAACTTGACTAACTTCTTTCTGGCACATATCCCTTGAATAAAGGAGTCCCATGATCAAGGGAGACCATTCAAGGTGGTCATCACAATCTCTTCATTCTCTACATCTTCATCTACTGCCTCCAGCTATTCCTTGATCTGAGAGACCCTTGTAAAGTAATACTGGATGGTCTCAACATTATGGATCTTTACATTCTTCAGTTGGTTTCTCAGAGTCATCTTCAGGTTTATGCTCTTCCCTTGAAACAATTTGGTTAGGGAATCAAACATAACTTTAGGTGTCTTTAGGGAGGACACTTGCAGTATGAGGTGATCCTTGATTGAATCAGCAATGATCCTATTTTCCATAACCATATTCTTCTTGTGTAAGGCCTTAGCCTCATCTCCCTCTGGAACTGGAACCTCCTCATTGATATAGGAGTCCAACTCATTTTCTTCCAGGACCAGGGAGATCCTACACTTCTAGGCTTGGAAGTTATCATCTCCCTCAAGATTTTCATCAAGCTTGGTATGATGAGACATCTTAACTGAGAACCTCAAATGGAAATAAAAAATATTCAGATCCTACCAGTTCAATATGTCGGATCTGGATTTGGAGATGAATTTCTGCAGTGCTGGTTCAGGAGCAAATTAGGGTTTTGATTTTTCAGAGTTCTATCCAACCAAATGCTTTGATATTGATCTCTAACTTTGATTTTGAGGAGGAGATCAATCCAGTCCTAGGCTCACTAAAAAATTCCTCTTCTATGGAAATCCCTAATTTTCAGCAGTAGTGTCGGGTCAAAAACTGAAAAACCTCAGAATTGGATTCTACTTCGACAGAAAGATGCGCCCTAAGGAGGAGAGTTATTTCAACCTTATTTTTCTAAAAATCTATGGAGAGAGATCCACAAAGTAGGAGGCCCTAGTTCCCGCAGCTGCACAATGTCTTCTTCTTAGGTTAGCTCTGATACCATGTTAGATTTTATCATTCAAGCTAGCATTATGTTATGATCTTTAACTAAGAGAATAACAAGTACAACAATCAAACACAAGAGACAATGAACATAGTGTTTTTCCTTAGGGAAACCATAAATGGAGAAAATCCCGCAACTTCCTCAGAGATAGAATTAGCACCAAAAGTAAAACCCCAAAACAGTAAGATGATCTCCTGACAGTAGTAACCTCTTTCTTCCTAGCCCCAATGTCTTCTTCTTCCTCAGTTATGCGCTACAACTGAGTGTGTGTGAGTGTGTTAAATAGAGAGGCTAGCTCTCTATTTATACTAATTCCTGATTTGACTAAACCCAACTAGGGCCGACTTCACTAGGTGATTCTAATAACCCTAGTGCCCTAGAACTACGGGGACTTTAACCCTTAGACAATAGCAGGATTACCCACCTTGACTTGACATGACTTGTTTACATTATAGAAACTCCCGATAGGAACATCGAGGCATGACATAACTCAAGTACATTACAAATACATCCTAGAATAAACATCAGGTTACAATACATAAGAAATACAAGTGAATACATTTTGAATTTACATATACATCAACAGAGTCTTCTAACTACATATCTTACACAACAAAGTGTGAATATGGCCTGGTAGATTGCAGAAAAAAGAAATTGTTTAGGAAAATGTTCTTCTATAAAAGAAGAAAGGTCAAAAGAAACCTCTGAAACATCCTCAGAAGAAAGCTTTCTCAGCCTATGATAAAAAAAATCCATACTCCAATAGACATTCAACCCCTGATCTAGGACAACTATTTGCTACTGAACCTAAACAACAAGACTTCAATCCAAAACTAACATATGTATGGAAAATTGATAGGATGAGCCCAAATAAAATTAGAGAAGTCATTGATCAAATGTATATTTGTTATTCTTGTTACATTCAATATGGAACTACACCAATAGATGCATGTAGAATGTTGATATCTGGTTTTATTGGTAGATTAAAACAATTGATGCATAATAGAATAACACCTACGGAAGTGACAGACTAGGAAAATGCCACAATAGTAAATAGTCAAGGATCTGCAGAAAATAATATGATTGGAAAACTCACAGGAGCAATAGTTGGTTAGTTTGGAGGAGAAGGAATTTTTGCAGAAGATAGAGAAAAACTTGAAATAAACATCCTGCTAAATATAAGGTGTAAAAATTTCATATATTTTGAACAATTCCATACCGAATGGATCCATAGAATCCAATGTGTTAAGCAAGGAAACACTAATCTATGGAAGAAGAAATAATTGGTAGCTTTGTTTCCCAGATTCTTTACTTTCATGATGCAAACCATGTCTATAGATTTCTAAAAATATGGATATGGTGATTATTATACAGTGATAACTATAGGAATTGTTCGGCTTTGTGAAAGAAAAAAGACATAAAAATTGTTAAAAGCTCCAAAAATGGATGGCCTAGGAGGACTCTGCAAGATGTATGGAATGCATGACGGAGCATCCCAGTATAAGAAAAATAAAAGAAAAAAGAGCAAGAGCAAAAGAACATGGAAACCATAAAAATGGGAATTTAATTAGCCATGGTCTAACTCTCACAAGAAACATTCCAGAAAAATAAATAGAGATGGATCTAGATCAAACCCTCACAAGCCATGGAATCCCCAAAATTTCAGAGCAAATCCCCAAAAAAGGATTCCAAACCAACAAGAAATTATTCAAACCAAAGCACATTTCGAGCCCCATTCTATGACAAACATTGTATTCTTCTTTTCTTCTTCAACTGTCCACTACAATGAACATAAGGATGTCTAGAGGTGACTGTCGATTTGGGTGAGGTATCAAGAAAATATTATGAATTTTGACTTGAAACCAAACATAACCATCATACCTATCTACATTATTCCTAGGGATGCAGATAGTCGCCTTTACAGTTTCTTGAATCATCGGCATATACCATCACTGGAATGTAGCATTTGTATCCTCTTGGTATTACTTATCCAAATTATATTGCCAAATATTTAAACTAGGTGTTGGAAGTGTGTTTATGACCTCGGTATTGAACTTTATTCCCTCCAGAAATTTCCTGAAAATAATGGAAAGAAGAAAAGGTATACAACTATGATGAAAATCCTTACCATTGTCCTGCACATTTAGAATCTCTACTATGAACTCATTCTAAAGGTATATGTCCCATGGCATCTTTGTTCCTTGAACATATATTTCTACAACATGGATGACTCCAATCGGTATTCATCTTTCCAACATTTTCATATCATTTTGCAATCTAATAGCAAACTTATGGATCATTGATCAATGAAATGATGACTTTGCGTGTTCCACGATGCATTCCATATTTATTGTAAACTTAGTTAGGATTTATATTCTTTGTCAGGATTACATTAGCTGCATTCTCATCGATTATGGGTAATCTTGATACTTGATGCATGGAATCAAGGTTGATGGGATAGGGTTTGTCGAACAAGAGGAATATTCCTTATAGCTTGCTAAGTCAAAACCTAACACACTTAATCATGTTATAGATCCATCCAAAATGTGAACATCCTGCAAAATAATAATCTTTATTTAAATAAACTTCAGGCCCATGTCTTCACTATAACTTATTCACTTCCCTCCTGGTAATTCCTTGTGTCTGCATGATGATAAAACATGTGTTCTCGAAATTGTATTGCATTGTGAATTTTAAAATCCTAAAAATTCATGATCCCTGATTTCCCTAATAGCGGCTCCACAATGTCATATTTTGCA
This sequence comes from Pseudotsuga menziesii, assembly GCA_001517045.1. Classification (NCBI taxonomy): domain Eukaryota; kingdom Viridiplantae; phylum Streptophyta; class Pinopsida; order Pinales; family Pinaceae; genus Pseudotsuga; species Pseudotsuga menziesii. The sequence goes on from LPNX010055877.1 coordinate 395,163, forward strand.
TGAATTTCCACCACATGCATAGGCAACAATATAGATGGAAACCTATTGAATAAACACGCAAAATTTAGGGAAGAAAATATGGTATAGCGTATCTCTCCTGCATAAATCCAATGACTGTTCAAAAGGAAAAAGAATGGATAGAGAATTTGATAATAAATTCCCTCATATAAATAAAGAACAGGCACACAGAGCATATGAAGAAATTTTGTTTGGTGGCCATAGAAGAAAAACCAAACTTGGTTAATCTAACCAATTTAGTTGCAGCAAGCATTGAAGCTAGCAACTTAAAATATTCTTTGGCAGAAATTGTGTATAATTTAATCCACAGCAAAATAATTTTGTCAAATCCAAAGAAAAAGAAGAAAAATAAGTCAGAGGAGACCCTTTCTAAGACATCAGACTCCTCTGGTTCAAGCAATGAAGAAAAAAGAATAGAAAAGAAGAAGAAAGAAAGAGGTAAGTGACAAGTCTTTTCTTCTATTCCTACTTTTGAATCTCATACACTTACAGTCTTTAGAGAAAGGAACCTTCCTAGTTATGAAGAAATTACTCGGGTATATCTTTAGAGAGAACAAAATATAATGAAGGAATATATCAGGAAATTAAAGAAAAAAATTGCAGAAATTGAAACCCACAACCCACAGGTTGCAGAAAACAAGAAAGCAAAAAGGCAAAATTCCTACTCCAAATAACTCAAGTAGAAGTGATGAAATTGAATTTGGAGATGAACTTGAAGAAGTTCAAGGTTCTGGACTACATCTCTACTCAATAGACACATAGAGAAGTCATAGAAGTGACATTCTATATTAGAGGGATCGTAAAGAGTTTCCTTATTCTCATTGATTCAGGAAGCGACTGTAATTTCTTCAGTTACAAATTTCTGCATCCAAGGTTTTGGAAAAAAATGATTGTTAAAATTTCAATTCAAGGACTTGAAGGCAACATACTATATCACACATCATGTCCCAGATGATGTGATAATCATGAAAAATAGAAAGGTTCATATAAAATATTATATCATTGATGCAAGCATTGAAGCTATCCTGAGGGCACCATTCCTTGCCATAGTCCAGCCCCACACAACTGGTAAGAACAAAAAGACTCAAAAGAATGCAATTTGGTTTACTATAGGAAAAGACAAGGAATTCTTTGAATTTAAATATTTTCCAAAAATTTTGACACAAGTTCATAATGCCTATGAATGTTATAGATCCATCGAAAGAAAAACTCAATATATTGAACTTGTCGAGAATGACCTTGCTCATAAAAAAATAAAATCCCATCTTCTTAGTTTAGAATGGCAGAAGACAAAGAATGAAGTTCAGAAAAAATTTGAAGACATAGTCTTTGCAGAAAGGCCAGATGCATTTTGGCATAGAAAGAAATATTGAGTATCCATGCCATATAAGAAAAATTTGATGAATAAAATACTGCCAATACCAACCAATAGGTACCAATGAATGAAAGGATGAGAGATTATTGTAAGCAAGAAACAAGTGAGCTACAAGAAAAGGGATTGATTCAACCAAAGATCAGTCCATGGTGATTTTTTTCTTTTTATGTTAATAAACATTCAAAGAAGGAAAGAGGAACTCTTAGGATGGTAATAAACTATAAACCTACGAATTAAGCTCTAGAATGGATCAGGTATCCAATCCCAAATAAATCATACTTGATGGGAAGAATTTCCAAGGAAATTTCTTTCTCCAAGTTTGATCTAAAATCAGGCTTCTGGCAGCTCGGAATCATACCAAAATATAGATAAAAAATTGGTTTTGTTGTCCCTCAAGGACATTATTTTTAGTTAGTCATGCCTTTTGACCTAAAAAATGCACCATCAGAATTCCAGAAGGTAATGTAATCTGTATTAAAATATTGTATGGATTGGATAACAGTTTATATTGATGATATTCTTGTTTATTCAGAATATCTCCAGCAACATGCCAAGCATCTTGATCAATTTAGAAAGAAGATATTTAATGCTAGATTAGTCCCCTCAAAAAAGAAAATGGAATTATTTTAGACTAAGATTAAATTCTTAGGTCAAGAAATTCAGAATGGACTAATTAAACTACAAGGACATGCAATTAAACTTTAAGATAAATTTTTTTATTAGAACATAGATAAGAAACAACTCTGAATATTTTTAGTTTGCTTAAATTATATTTCCCCATATTACAAGAACTATGCTATTGATAGAAAAATATTGCAGGAAAGATTGAAAAAAGAAACAGGTCCATGGACGAATGAGCACACCAAAGAAATAGGGTCACTGAAACTGTTATGAGAAACATTGTAAGTGGGCATTGAACTTCACCAGCTTAAAATAAAAATAAAAATTGAACCCTAGTTCCTTACCCCTCTTGTAACTAGATAATGATTGAGATTTGATTTGATTTAATTGCAAGCTTGTTATTGTTGACTATGCTAGCTAACATTTTTACATGTTCAATTTATATCGAATATTATCTCGTCCTTCTCTCAAACATTTTGGGGATGATAGAAATTGTGAAGCATTGTTTTTCTTTTTGTCATGGGATGTCTTATATTGATCAACAATATCTCACATGCATTTCATAGTTTTCCATCTTCTAGTGTATAAGTTGGTATCATAATTGTAGCCAATAGAAAGAGGCGATCCCAGATGAATTTCTTCATGCTCATATGGTTCAAAAGTATCTTGATTATTTCCAATTATTTGATATAGTTTTCTTATGTCTCCCTCTTGATTATTTGGTTCTTCCCATGGATTTTATCTTGATGGATATATTGGGAAAATAATGTTCTTGCCATCTCCTTTGAGTTTTATAAGATATTTCTCCAGTGAAATAGAGGACTTCATTTTTCATCCCAATGGTCAACCAAATAATGCTAGGAAATATACCACTTCATATTTAGGATCAATGATTTCAAAATTTAGTTGTGCTTGAATACCCATGATTCCATTGTTCACCAATTTCCAAACACCAATCGGTTCATTGTGTTGGGCTATAGGGCAGACCCAGGATTTATACCATTAACTTTGCACCAACAAAAGACCCACAGTGTTGGCCCTTTCGGCTACAACCTGCGAATAGGTTACAGTCTCACCCGAAACAGCTATGGGGTGGCGCAGAATCAGGTTTCTGCAAGCAGAAGAGGGATATTACCGTACCTTTAGATTCTAACAATTATAATCATAAAATGCAGAGCTTTAATAGTTACTTATTTAGCTTCGTGGTTAGATAAACAAACAGTGCCTTGCTTAACCCTTTACTAGGAATTCCAGCGAAGTTAGTATTTATCAATGATCTTACTTATCAGTTATATATTTATCAATGCATAAAAGAACATAACAACAACACAACAAAAACCACAACACACGATATAACGTGGTTCACCCCCAGTTTAGGGGTTACGTCCACAGAACTATGTTTTATTCAACTCTTTACAAAAACCACAGTTCTGATCTGCGCACTCAGCTACAGATCCCTTCAAGTCCTCAAATCCACACACACAGCTGTAGGCCTCTATGCACACAGCTGCATATTTCCTTAATCAACCAAAACCCTCTGCGCACACAGCTGCAGAGGCCATCCATGCACACGGCTGGGACTTAACCTTCTTACAAACAAGCCTTAGCTTCGCATCAATTCATCTTACATCAAAAGCCTAAACTGACTTCTTTACAAGAGTGCTTATTTATAGTGCACTTATTACAAAACCATGGGATTAAACCATGAGCACCCCGAACCCTAAACCCTGGACTTAAACCATGGGTTTGTTATGAAAAAGAAGGTTTTTACTCAACCCCGACACCCCTAAGACTGTTTTGAGTCATAACTCTGCTTACAAATTCCAAAAAAACCCCGGATTTACCAAAATTAGGGACCGTTGAGGTGCACGCCCCAATAGGCCCCTAAGACTCACCAGTGTCCCATCCCAGGACACTCTGCTGTTTTCCAGGCGGGAGAATCTTGTTGGTGAAGACAGAAAATGGCTTGCTACGGCTGACTGCTACCACAACCGTGGCTTGCTTGATCCTTCATCCTTTCATCCTTAGTAGAATACATCCATCTCTTATGCTGTTGTCTGCCTCCGTCATATTTATGGTGGTCATGGGGGTCATTGGGCCTTCTATCAGCGACCCCATACTTTGAACTACCTCCTGTTCATGTCCTATTGAACATTTTACCATCTACAACTTTAGGTCCTTAACAGGCAGTGCCCCTGTGTCTGCATGCCACTGAACTTTTGCAAAAGACAAATAGCATGCCTCCATTCATCGAGATCCTCCTGAGTCTTTCCTAAGGGGTTGTGACTTTCTTTGTTCCACTTAGAGAAAACTTCTGCCTTAAATTTCTTTCTGGTTGATCGTATCTACATTGGCTGCTTTGGCGCTATAGACACCTTCTTGCAAGGAGGATTGCTCATAAGGTTCTGCAGACCTCTCTCCCTGAACTCTTGTAACAATTCCTGGACTTCGCGATCATTCGACATGGTGCTAACTATAAACTCCAAGAAGTGCACAATGGAGGATTCGGAGGCCGGTGTAGCTTCTTATAGAGTCCCGCAACAAAATATGTCATCATGGTGCATTAATGACGCCAAATTTGATGGAACGACGGTAAATCTGGTCCACACGACGCTAGATTTTCCCAAAATCTCATCATGACAGGTAGTTCACGTGCCAACACCGCCAAGTTTGAGTTTGTCCCGTCAGTCACATTTTAGGCTGTGACACACTTTTCTTCTTCGACCCATCCTGACCTATACAGCAACCAAACTTCAACCTTCAGACTTTGACAGTCTTCAACACTTCGTAGCTTTGAGAACAACTTCATTATAGTCTAGTACCCCATTCCAACTATTGTTGGTACTTAGACTGTCCTTCATGCTGTTACTCCTGATTAAGGGGTCCCAATTTATCCCTGTACTTCTTTAACCTACTTCCATTCACCATGGAAGGTAAAATTTCTCCATTCAATTTAGCTAACTGGACTGCGCCACCATCAGTAACTCTCTGCACTATGTATGGTCCTTTCCAATGTGTCTTGAACTTCCCTGATAATTTCATGAATTTACTGTCATATAAAAGCACAAGATCACCATTTTGGAACTACTTCTTCTTAATTTGTCTATCATGCCATGCTTTTTCTCTAGCTTTCTGTACTTGCTGCTAGAACCCTACAATGAATCTGTCCTCTTCAAGTTCTAGTATCTTTTCCAGCCTTTCTTTCATCATATCTGGGTCATCCATCTCTATAAAAGCAGATATTCTGAGGCTAGGGACAATGTAATCCATGGGCATGACTGCTTCTTGTCCATAAACCAACCTAAAAGGTGTATGGCCTGTCAACTTCTTGCAGGTGGTTCTATAAGCCCATAGTACTGCTGGAATTCTAAGGTCCCAATCATTTCTGTTAGCATTGAAAACCTTCGTCAGAGCGTGTTCAAGGATCTTGTTAAAGGCTTCGACAGTTCCATTTGCTTGAGGATGATAGGTAGTACTCTTCTGATGATATACTTGAAATTCTTCAGTCAATACTTCAATAGTCTTATTTAAGAAATGTGATCCTTGATCACTCATAAGAATTCTAGGACACCCAAATCTTGACAATATGTTATCAAAGATAAACTTCACGGCTGTAGCAGCACTACAGGTCTTGACTGGTTGAGCTTCAGCCCAACGAGTAAGGTAGTCAGTTGCTGTAATAATGTATCTTGCTCTGGATTTCTTTGCAGGGGGATTGATAGGTCCAACAAAATCAATAGCCCATTTATCAAAGGGTTGTAAAGTTACCTGCAGGACTAGAGGCATCTCATGCCTCCTGGATGGTTTTCCTGTCCTCTGAAAAATGTCGCAGTTGTGGCAATATTCTCTTGCATCCTTATGAATTGTGGGCCACCACAATCCGGCTGTCAGAATCTTCTGTGATGTAGCTTTTCCTGCGTAATGACCTCCTACTACGCCAAAGTGTGCCTCAGCCAAAATTAATGGCTTTTCATGCTCCAGGACGCATCTGCGCAGTATTTCATCTGGTCCCATCTTATATAGCTATCCTGCTATTAAGGTAAAGTCGGCTGCTCTAACCACCGGCTGTTTCTTCTATTGTGTTGTCATTTCGGCGGGTGCAAAACCTGTAGACAAATACTGAACAATATCCTAGAAATAATCATCAACCATCTGGATGGCAAACAACTAGGCATCAGAAAGACCTTCATCCAAACTAATGGGCTCTTCTCCTGACTCGAACCTCGACAAGTGGTCAGGACCTAGGTTCAGTCTTCCAGGTTTGACTATGATCTCAAAGTCATATTCCTGAAACAGAATCAACCATCTGCATATCCTTCCACTTAGCACAGGCTTGTTAACCAAATACTTCAAAGCAGAGTGATCAGTGAACATCTTAAAATGAGATCCTAACAGATAATGTCGAAACTTCTGTAATGCATAAACCATAGCTAAAACTTCTCGTTTTTTAGTAGTATAATTTTTTTCTGCTGTGGACAGTTTTCTACTTGCAAAAGAAATAGGGTGATCGATATTACCTTCACCTGACTGAGCCAATACTATTCCTAGAGCAATGGAGGATGCATCAACATGCACATGAAACTCCTTATTCTAATCAGGGAATACTAATATAGGGGCAGTTACCATCTTTTCCTTCAAAATATCCAAGCTTGCTTGACACTTAGGTGTCCATTCAAACCTAATATCTTTCGTCAACTGCTTTTCCATAGGGGCTGTTATCTGAGCATATCCTTTAATGAATTTCCTGTAATAACCAGTATGACCAAGCATAGTGGGCAGTTGTTTAACAGACTTCAGAGGTGGCAGGTTCACAATAATGGCTATCTTCACAGGATTCATCATCAATCCTTTCTTACATACAATGTGACCTAGCAGAATTCCAAAAGGGGCACAGAAGATACACTTTTTCAAGTTCAAGGAAATATGATGCTGTCTACATTTATCCAGCATAAGTCTTAAACTAGCTATGTGGTATTTTAATAACCCGAAGATAGTCCAATCATTAAAATAAACTTCTAAGAATTTATGTATGAATTCCTTAAAAGCAGAGATGACCACTCTAGAAAACATGGCAGGTGCATTCTTCAATCCAAAGGGCATAACTGTATACTAGAAGGACCCCATTTCTGTAGCGAAGGTTGTCTTATGTCGATCTTCTGGAGTAATTCTAATCCTGAAAATCCATCAGTAAAAAAGTACACTTCTTGGCCTCCAACATTGTATAAAACTTCATCTGTAAAGGGAGTGGGGAAAGGATCATGCAAACAGGCATCATTCAGCTTCCTCAGATCGACACAGATTCTAATTTCTCCCTTAGTCTTCTTTTCTTGCACCACCATAGGACTGAGCCACTCAGACTCTTCAACAGGCTCAATGATTCCTGCAGCAAGCATCTTATCCAGCTCCATTCGGACTTTTTCCTTATACTTAGGGTTCAACCTATAAAGGCGCTATTTCACAGGCTTTGTATCAGGTTTCAAAGGGATCTTTATCACTCCTATATCACCAAGGATACCTTTCATCTTTGAGAACTTCGTCGGAAATAGATCCTGATATTCATGGAGAAGTTGGGTCACCTTGATTACCATTTCGTCATCCCAATAATCTCCAATGGTAGCATACTTAGGATTTTCTTCTGACCCAATGTTTACGGTCCGTGTCTTCAGGGGTTGAGTCACTTCAAGTGCCTCAACTACTGGTCCATGTACTTTGCAGTGTCCTTCTGACTCAGGAATGTTAATGTTACGTGGATCGTCATCCTCATCAATTGCGAGGTTATAACATTCTACTGCATTGGATTCTTGTTCCTTCCAATCAAGTTGGTATTCTGTTATCTCTTGATCATCAAATACTTTAGTATGGATCAACCTAACAGCTACGTCCAAAGTAGGAGAAACCTCATTAATAGAAAATGTCACCACAAAACTATCAACAAGACAATCCCAACTTACAGTACTGTGGCAAAGCTCGACCTCCGCATACCAGTTCTTTGCTATAGGTTCCAGGGTGTGCACAAACCTATGTACCCATTCTTCATGAGGTACATGCTTCCATGCCTCATAGCATTGTTCCAAATGTCCCTGAGGACTAGTCTTACCATTAAACCTGCTTCGCACCTCCTGAGGTTGGTCCCTGAATCTTAGGTAAAGGGATTTTTGGCACGCTTCCCAACTATGAATGTAATTTTTGTGGCCATTCCACCATCTGGATGCTGTGGCTCTGAATGTTGAATCCAGAGTCTCCATTTTCTATGAGTCTGGTACCTACTCTGAGAATTGCATAATAAACTCTTCTGGGTCTGTCAAACCATCAAAAACAGGTAAGGTTCTTGTCTGTGAGCCAAGCCATCTGAGAGACTTGGTAATTCTGGCACATCAATGACCATGTAGCTCATATAGTCTATTCTGCCAATTCTCTAGGACATCATCTGAATCTGTCATGCAGGAGATGTCACACTGCCAATCCATGAAACCTTCGGCAGTAGGATCAACATAATCTCTTCCTTCACTGTGATATTGTAGATGTGGTCCAAAACATCCTATTCTTCATCTCTTACTGGCTCTGTGTATCTCTCTCCTTGAGAAGGATCCAATGGGACTATGACTCTAAGTCTTTTCCCTTCGAAAGTCATCTGTCTCTTCTTCAGGTTGATTACTACATCATTATCTATTTCCCATTCAATGCCTAGTAGTGCTGGATAGGGGTTGCTATCATCAATTATTTCAATTACCTCAAAGTCTGCTAAGGTACTGACTCCATCAATATCTACTGATACACTAGGTAGTCTTCCTAGGGGCACAATCTTCTGCTGATTGGCTAATCTCAACTGTATAGGGGACCATTCCAGAGTAGGTTTTCCCATTTGTTCCCATCTCTGCTTAGTTAATACATTTACTTCTGATCCTAGGTCTAGGATGACATCAGTCATGTCATACTCTCCTATCTGAGCATTCAATCTCATTTCCCTACCAGTTCTTTTGACTCTATGAACATTTTTTTCCTTACCAGAACTTCGTTGAGGTTCGCAAGAAGCAATAACTTTCTACAACTCATTTAAAACATTCTGATTTCTCAAGAGCTTCATACAACTTTGTAAAAAGGAGGATAGTGTACTTACTTTATTTGTCAAAGCTTCTTGCGGTTGCGAATGCTACTGAGGTTGTTGCGTAGGTACTACTGATGTGTTGGGGTCAGCAAAGTCTCTCTTGGCTTCCATAAATGTCTCTTTTTCTCTTTCGACATCAAATGCAGGGATTTTTTTTGGGGCCTTCCGAACCCAAGCCTCGGCAGGGTGTTTCTCCTTGTTCTACACTTCTGTCGTAGCTCCACTCCTGGTAACAACATTAATGGCTAGGACAGGTCATTGCTCCACAGCAATCAACTAAATATTCTGAGTAGGGGCACTATTTCTTTCTTGAATCTTCGCTATCAGCTGTGGGCATTGCTCAATCACATGGTCGACAGCTCTGCAATATTGACATGTCGTAGTTGGGTTCCAACAGTTTCTAGTGAGATGTCCTTCCTGGTTACAGTTATAGCACACAACCTGGCCTCGACCTCTGCCAGCCATACCACCAAGACCACAACCTCCAAAAGCTCTGCGGCCTGATGTACTACCACGGTAACCATATCCATCATTGCCTTGGCCATCATTTTGTGCCCGATAAGCATCGTAAGTTCGTTCTCTCATGAGGTCAAAGCTGCGACACTCATCTTCGTTATGTCCCACTGATTTACAAAACTTACAATAAGGGTTCTTAGGGACTTGCACATACCTCTGCAGAAGATAGCAGTCTTCAGGTCGATGCTGGCCAGTTGTCCTACAGATCTCACAATATAGAACATTAGGGTGAAATGGGTTTGGTGCACCAGAATTCAGGAAATTTCTTACTGCAGGACACTGTTCCTTGTCGTGACCCTCTATTCGACATCGTGTACACCAAACCTCTTCATGAATAGCTTTCCCTTTTTTCATATTGCGAAGCTCCAGAGCCATCGCTGCCAACTGCGCTTGTATTTGAGTGATACCAGAATTATTTTCGACCGGGGCTGTTTCAAGCTCCATAGCGATTTCCAAGGCCTCCTGCTGATCCACAACCTTCTGTTGCATGAGTGGAGTCCTGATGTGTGGTAACAGAGCTGCGATGAACCATTCCTTATGCTGTGCTAGTCCAATAGTGAAACTGACTTGATCTAGTAGAACTTTGAACCTCTGATCAAAGTCCCACACTGATTCTCCTCGCCTCTGCTGGATTTCCTTTAGTTCAGTGATACACTACGACTATGATTTAGGCTTCTTAAATTCCTTTATCATTGCTACTTTTATATCAGCCAAGACATGGTTCTGAGTGCTGGAAAACTTTATGAACCAGGTCAGAGCGTAGTCTCTGAAAGAAGTAACCAGCTGCGCTATTTTTGTATCTTGATCCGTAATATTCTTAGCAGTCCACACTGCTTCGTATAAAAACCAGAACTGTTCTGGATCCTCTGATCCAATTCCTTTGAAAACAGGGAGCTTAATGTCGTCATTCATATGGGCCATCGCAGGTCTGGGGGGGAGGGAGGGGGACTAGTAGTAGGTGGGGGGGAACTTACTAGGGTAGACTGACCTACGACAGGAATACTCGGGCTAGGGTTACTTTCAGACTGCGACGGGTTCTCAGGGATAATAGGTCTTTGCTGCGGGGTTACCGAAGGGTTTCCAACAGAAGGGGTTTCTTCAAGCTCTGAGACTGCTGGACTTATGAGGTTAGAATCGGTATTCTGACCTAGGGTATAGGACTCAAAATTTCTCTTGTACCTTTTTCCACTTCGCAGCAAAGCACTTTGCTCGTCGAAGGTACTTTCACTTGCAAACATAAGTTAGTAGTGCTAAATCTAACAGTTTGATTCAATGAGAAATATACCTTTTTCAGCCAATAGCATTTTAATTCTCAAACTAAATGAATTCAAGTACTTACCCCTTGTTCCTTTGAAGAATTGTCGTTCGGCTTCGCTGAAGGATGTACTTGTGTCAATGGAGAACTCCGTCACAAATGCTTCAAGGGTTCGCGTTGTCCAGAAATCAACAACGCGGGATATCTCGTTGTTCACCCTTTTCAGTATATTAATTCTTGCTGGGGTCCAATCAAGAAATTGACGTTCTTGGAAGTTCGTCCTTCTCTCTATTAACCTGGATAACCACTGGTGCAACTCTATGTGGATACTACCAAAGAAAATTTCATATACGTCAGAAACAACATACCTTTGTAAAAAGTCATTTGCACTACGACGCGGATCTTTGTTCTCTTGTACAACAAATTTCAGATAAGTCTCTTCAATCCAATCACCGATTTCTTTCACTGAGGGTCTCCAAAACATAGCCCTCGAGGTATGACGTAAACCCCTCTTGAGTAGATACTGATCTCAACCGGCAACATAACCAATTTGTTGAACTATAGGGTAGACCCGGGCTGTATACCATTAACTTCGCACCAACAAAAGACCCACAGTGTTGGCCCTTTCGGCAACAACCTGTGAACAAGTTGCAGTCTCACCTGAAACAGCTATGGGGTGCCGCAGAATCAGGTTTCTGCAAGCAGAAGAGGGATATTACTGTACCTTTAGCTTCTAACAATTATAATCATAAAATGCAGAGCTTTAATAGTTACTTATTTAGCTTCACGGTTAGATAAAAAAACAGTGCCTTGCTTAACCCTTTACTGGGAATTCCAGCGAAGTTAGTATTTAGCAGTGATCTTACTTATCAGTTATATATTTATCAATGCATAAAAGAACATAACAACAACACAACAAAAACCATAACACACGATATAACGTGGTTCACCCCCAGTTTAGGGGTTACGTCCACAGAACTATGTTTTATTCAACTCTTTACAAAAACCACAGTTCTAATCTGCGCATTCAGCTGCAGATCCCTTCAAGCCCTCAAAGCCACGCACACAGCTGCAGGCCTCTGTGCACACAGCTACATATTTCCTTAATCACCCAAAACCCTCTGCGCACATAGCTACAGAGGTCGTCCACACACATAGCTGGGACTTAACCTTCTTACAAACAAGCCTTAGCTTTGCATCAATTCATCTTACATCAAAAGCCTAAACTGACTTATTTACAAGAGTGCTTATTTATAGTGCACTTATTACAAAACCATGGGCTTAAACCATGGGCACCCCGAACCCTAAACCTTGGACTTAAACCATGGGTTTGTTACAAAAAAGAAGGTTTTTACTCAACCCCGACACCCCTAAGACTGTTTTGAGTCGTAACTCCGCTTACAACTTCCACAAAAAACCCGGAGTTACCAAAATTAGGGACCGTTGAGGTGCGCACCCCAACACAATGAGGCCTTGATTTTCAAGTTTAAGATAAATGCTTGATTTTGATAGCCGTGGTCGACCAAGTAATTCCCATGTTTCTTTTTTCATGATGTTCACTTGTGAGCAAATTTGAGTACGACTTGTGAAATATGGTATCCATCGATGCAAGATCAATGAGAGGTTTATTGTATGTTTTCTCTTTCTATCTCAGGATGCACAAGTTTCTAGGAATTTTCTCATTGTTGGTGTCCTTCTTAATGGTGTAAATAAGTTCAATAAATTGTGAAACAACTTTTTCTTTGGTAAGTAATTACAATAGCTCATTTAGTGGTGTGTTTCTGTAATATTGATTGTCTTCTTGTTATTCTAATTGTTTAAAATTTCTTGAAGCATTATTAAATACATCTTTCTATTGATTAATCTGAGGGTAATTGTAATCCTTACTAGGAAATTTTGTTACATGTGCATTATCGGTCCCTACTTTTTTTCCTTGTCTTGTTATAATTTGTAAGTTCGTATGCATAATTACATCATTATTTGGAACACTAGACAAAAGATTAAGGTTAATTTTACTAAGAATTTTTTCTATAATAATGGGGCGATCTTCTAGGGAATGCTCACTAACACCACATTTGGTACAAAATTTGAGATCTATCTTGTCCTTCCAAGTATACTTGGGACTCAAATGTTCTTCATTGTAGCACACAAAAGATCTTGGTATAACACGACCATGGTTGTAGTTTTTTCGTCCTCATTCACAATATCCACCCCGACCACGATATCCTCCATTGTTGTGCTACTTGTTGTGTCAAGTATCTTCATGTTGTCTGTGATTATTCTATTCTTAGGTTCACGTCAGGTAGACTGTATCGTGGTTTTTATTGCTCTTCAAATTTTTTATGCAGACAACAGTGTTATGTTGAGTATTTTTGTAGATTCCATGCCACTTTAATTTGAACTCGTCAGTGTTATATGGACATTATTTTGTCGTATGCGGTTCAAATCTTTTCCAAATATCACAAAAAAATGACGTTTGAGCAGGTCAAAAACTTTCAGGTCATCTTTCCTCAAGGAATAGTCGAGGATCTTCTTTCATATATATTCATTCTTATGGGAGAGAATCTCTGTCATCATAAGTGTGTCATTGGGTGTATCGAAAAGAGTAATTTGTCTGGCCTTCAGTCGAACAGCTGGTGCACCACAAGTATTTTTGTCTTGGAAATCTGCTACAATGGCTTCTATATCTGCTCCAATTTTTCTTCAAGTCGATAGTCGGATGTCCCACTTGAATGGTTGGTGTTAGATTTAACCTTTTGCACCATTTTTAAAGCATTATCGTATGTGTTGAATTCATACATAGTTAGTGTCATCCTTATACATGGTAGTAGACTAGCTACAAACCATTTGATAAGGATGGATTCTTCCATCTTGGTTGGCATTCGCTTGAGGATGTATTTGAATATTTTATCATATTTTTCGACATATTTAGGTACTCTCTTATCTATATCTTTCGTATTTTGTGTTTCCAAGTGTCTATTAACTTACATGCAGAATAATTCCAAGAATTTCTTCTTTATTTCTTGTTTAGTTTTTTATCCATTTTTAGTAAAATTCATGTACCAACTCAAATACCTATCATGCAAACCTCCTATGAATATTGATACCTACTTAATTTCCTATGCAATAATATTATCTTCCCAAATTGCTTCACATAAAAACCAATATTTTCGGGGCTCTCCATCCCCATAACCTATGGGACAATTTGTTTGCATAGTGAAAGCCATATTGAGAATGCTAATATTATTAATTGGAGTAGTATTTGGTATGTTTCTAGGTGGTGTCGATGGTGATGATGGTGACAATGACTGATTGGATGAATAATGAGTAGTATCTAGAGAGACTGTCTATCCCATGACAACTTAACCTCTTCTATAGACTCATCTTCAACAGGTCGGGCTTCTAACTGATCATATGCTTGAATTAATCATATTACTAGCAAGGGGAACCTACACATGTTTAGAGTAGAATATATTGAAACAATTATGGTTTTATTTTGGCATGAAAGTGACCCAATTCCAATTTTTGGGTCTTGATATCATCAGTTGATCCAAAAATTTTCAATATTCATCAAGACTACTATAAATGATACTAGCTCCTAGTCGAAGTCCCAAGTTGTGCTCGATGATTTATCTAAAACTTGGTCAATATGATATAAGCCTTGGTATAACAAATATAGAAATCAATATATCAGGGATTTGAATCTTCATATGAAGGGTCAACTCCATTGACCAAGAATCCCCTACTAGAGTCGATTCCTCACCTTCTCTATTCACTAGTTGACTTTCCCAACTCAGGTAGGAATTTTGGGATGACAAATTTTCCTTCGAGTTTCTGCATAATTTTTTTCCCTGTCAATGGAATCTTTCTATCTCTAATTTCTTCTTTTATTTTAAAAAAATTCTCTCGTTAAAGTTTTTGAACATTCGTAGTAGAATTACAACTGGATATGTTTCTATTTCATCGAGGAGATTTGGTATTTTTAACAAGATTAATCTTTCATAACTTGTCATCGACTACAATAATTTATTTATCTACTCATATTCATATGGTTGGAGGCCCCCTATTACTGGGTCGACTATTGTAGGGTGAGTAGGGTAGTTTCAACTATTTGACTCATTTGCTGAGAAAATACTCCCACTGCTGTTTTCAAATAAGACGTTCCTATTCATGTTGTTTCTACTCCCAAAATGATGTTGCTCCTTTCTCCAATAGTGGTTGTGGTTCAAATATGTGGCCTAATCCTTGGTCAATCACAAATTTAAATAGTATATTTGGTATGGCAATGAAGAATGATTCATGAAATTCGTCGTATAATCTATTCTCAACATCAACTAGAGAAGTCCTTTCTTCAATAGCTTGTTCTTTGCAAAATTCGTCACATATCTTTTCTAGCCACTCATACAGATTCGTTCAGCCACGGTTATTAAGTTTGTGCATTAACAATTTTTCATCAGCTAGGTTGATTTTGTGCATTAATATGGTCAATAAACTTTTTATTTTCATGTGGAATAACTCCGATGAAGTTTTGCTAGGTTTCAGTAAAGAATATCTCTCTGGCTTGCGCTAGTGAAACTGTATTCCTTCTATAATAGTTCTGGATATAATTCTTCACTTTTAGGTTCCAACATTATTTGATATATTCTTCATATATAACTTATGCAGATGTATTCATCTTCTAAATCACGGTCGTACAACTAGCAATGGAACCATTATTGTAATCTACGGGTTACATTAATATAGACAATATAATTCATAGAAGATAAAGAAATCACATTATAGGTACAAGAAGACACTAAAGATGGGGAAACAAAAGCAAAAGTTGTATTATATCAGAACTCGAATATGTACAAATTGATCATAAGATATCATAATCGTGGCTCACCAAATTATATATAATTTTACAAATAGTTATTGAGTTACAATTAGTTGCGTTGATCTAATCAACCGATTTGACCGACCCGACAATGGTCGATCGAAGGACCTAGACGACTGGTCAACTAGGCTCCTCCAACCAGATCCAATGGTTTTGTTGGAAGATAGTGTACAATCCCCATAGGGTACTCATCATACAAAGGGAAAGGTTCATTATTGTTGACCTCATCAACTTGGAGCATCTTATGGTTATTCTTAGGTTTTCAATTTTCAATCTTATAATCACTAAGCAAATCTAGACTTCCAAACTGATGAGGGATAAATAGGCCATATTTCATATATTCAAATTGAAAGTTCATATCAATCACATAACATCCTATATTAACTTCTTTATTGTGAGTTTTTTTTTGTACTCGGGTGATCATTAAAGAAGTGATTTTGTTAGTTATTTCCATCACCAAAATCTTGGTTTTTCCTTTCACAACTTTCATCCTCAAGCAGCACTTCATATTGCAAATTTTGACGAGGAATCTCACTAAATAAATACTATACAATAAACTTGGTATGAGATTACATCATAATAGTATGATCATGAGGGACAAGGATTTGATGGGTTTTCTTAGGACAAGATTGAAAAAGTGTTGTAATGGATAATTCACGTAATAACCTAGGTCTGGGGGTTACCAACATACTCTAACACTTGTAGACAATTTGATTATAAAAGCACAAATAGGAAATAGGGAAGTAGCAGGAACTTACTTGTAATAAACGAAGGTTGATCCAAGCTAACTTCTTCCTCTTTGCTTCACTTCTACAATCTCCAGGATAGTTCCTCCTTCAACCTGTTAACAAAGATTCTTCCAATATACAGTATGATTCATATATAAAGATGCAGGTTAGGCAAATCACATATTATAATGAAATATAAACATTTACCAAGCCACAACACATGAAATACAATATGGAAGAAGTAATCTGCTTTATTAACAATAATAGAGGGAGTTTAGGTTACAACCTAATGTCTAAAAAAGGGACTCCTCTGTCACCAAAGGACTCTGAGTTTCTCTGCTCCAAAGATTCTGTAGAAAATCCACCAGCATAACTTTCCTCTCCAAGTATGAATATCTAACACCCTCCCCAAGGCCTCTATTTATATGGATGAAATGAGGCAGTTCTCGAAGGTTAGGGAGGTTATAGCAGTTAATGGGATTAAGGTAAATGAAACAACTAATCTCCCATTAACTCGTGTTTTTTAAAAACTAATTTTGAGGAAACCATGCGCAGGTCTATAGTAAAGCAACCCGCGCATGATGCGCGACTCTATACAATTGCAACCCGCGCATAGATGTATGCGCGACCTGCTAAACATAATACTCGCGCATATGCGCGAGATGCCAATAAATATAGTCGCGCATGCAATCAAAATCTCAAAATAGCAAAGTAACTTGCTGGGCATATAGGCAATGTATTTCATCATCAACCAAGGTATAATGAAACTAGGCAAACCTCAATCCATAAGTGTCCTTTTGTGTGCCGACCTGAGGGATGTCAGCACTCGGACGGAGAGGTGTCGATCAGCTGTATAACAGATGCCCCCTAATGTGTGAGGTCAGAGGGGAACGATGGCCGAAATACATTATAATACTAACTCTGGGGAAACTCAGAAGTCCAGTGGAGCAGAAGGAGTACCTGAAACCAATACATAATAATGTCAAATATAAAGCTATATCGGAGGATGCTATGTTCAATTTACTGGAACACTATCTCCTTTACAAGATGAGAGTACATCATATAATACGGGTAAAACCACGTATGTACAAAGGTGGATCAAAGCCACAATATAACAATGATGAGTCTTCAAAGATCTGGAAGCTGGATATAGAAACGGAACATAGTCTTGCGCAACTTAGTTCATAAGTGAGGAACTAAGGTCTTCATACAAGATCCCAAAGAACCAAGTACAATCCAAGCCATGTGAATAAGGGTAAGCTGAAGTCGAACATGGAGAGGATTCAACAGTTTGTCAACCAATAGATGATAATTGACAACTGAAGCAAAGGAGTTCACCAATGATGAAAGTGAATCCAGAGGTACTACAGTCAAACTCTAGGTCTTCATCATCAGGAAGTGCTGAAACTGAACCATACTATGATAGGGAAGGCAAGAGATCCTCCAACGGATCACAAGAGTGACTCGGAAATGGGAAAAAGAAGGTAGACACAAGTAAATGGATAACAGATATAACAGTGATTGGATCAGGCTATAAATCAGATAGTGAGAAGAATCCTTGAATAGTGAGCACGACACAGAGATGACCCAAGGCAGCGTATAACAGATAGATAGAACAACTAGACTTATCTGTCATGTAGGAGACATGATCAGATTCCCCAGGTATAATGGACAAGAGGAGGAGTCAGAAAACTCGAAGTGATAGTTGAACACAGATGTACACTGAAACATGGATATCGGAAAGCAAAGAGTGCTATGTTCAAGGATGACATGCTGCCATTACTGAAAACAAGAGAAAACTTCTTCCTTTCCTTCCCTGTTAAGTTTTAACGAGTCCAGGAAAGCCAACTCGGTTCCCTCTTCATTTTTTAACAAGCTTGAAGAGATGGGAAAATAATGCTTGATGCACTGATTCGTGGATTTAACGAGCCCGAACTAGTACATGCTCGCTTGGTGCTTTTAGATTTAGAGAGTCTGAAAATGCCAAAGAAGACTCTAGGGGGGTCCTTTTTCGTCCAATTTAGTCTCTTAAGGCCGAAAAAGTATAAAACAAACCTCAAAAGAACTCTCTTAACTTCCGAAGAAGAAAAGGTGAACCTTTTTCGTACTTAGTCGGGGAGGGCCGAAAAAGGTTAAATTACCACCTACCCAACGTTCCTTCCATAACAGCATAAATAGCTTGAGTTTTACGAGTGTGAAGGAAAGCAAGATCACTCGGAAAGATCCATTTTGGTTACGAGAAATGGGGCTTACAACAATAAAATCGTTGCTCTGTTCTTTAGTGTTTAACGAGCATGACAAAGACACAAAGTACACTCGGAATCTTTTTCAGGTTTGGGTCCAGAGCATGAAAAAGAAAAAGTAAGCTCAAACCGGGTGTTCCTTTTCCGTAAATTTAGTCCCTCGGGTCCGGAAAAGTGATAAACCTATACCTGAGAATACTCTTCTCGATTCTGAAGAAAAGAGAGTGATCCTTTCTCGTACTATTCCGCATGGGCCGAGAAAGAGATAACCTACCACCATGCAAATGCCCGTTCACATATTCTTAACGAGCTTGAACGAATGAGATAACTCGGCAGTCAAGTCTATTTTTAAGGAGTCAGACCTGGGCCTAAAGAAACTCCATAAGGTGGGGAGTCCTATAACGGGATAGCTTGTAAAGAGAGATTCATATGAAGCTCTATTTGGCATGAAAAATAGCTATGAGGAAACCCCTGGGCCTGAAACGGTGACGGAAATGAGTATCAAAGGCTGGCAATGGCATATAAGGATAATAATCATGAAATAGGGATCCTAGCCACGGAAGAACAATGGTAGAGACAAGGGACTAATGGTTTAGAATACCATAGTCCGTGGCAAAATGTTGAATACTAAGGTTAATGTGAATGATAAGTTGCCAACATGTGTTGGAAAGAGCAAAAACCACCCTATAGAAGCATCAACACTTTGAAATAGTTAATAACCTGTTCCAAGGCACAAAAAGGGATGGTATTAGTCAATTAACGTTTCAAACTATAGAAAAAACCCACTTTGTGAAATAATTTTTCTATAAATAGATTGAAAAACAAAACATTTCTTACCATTTCACTTTTTGAACCAAAAAGGAGCATTTTACTCTCTATCTTTGATTGCTCGTTGTGGACAATTGGACCGGTGGAATTCAGATCCGTCAGTGTCAGGTAAATCTACACCTTGTGCTCTTTAATTTCATCCAAACAAATTTTTAATTTGAAGGTTAATTCAATTTTATTCATCAATTTAAAAGATGGTAGAATGCATGCGCGGGTTGCCACGCATGAATGTCGCGCATACGCGTTTCATGCGCGGGCTGCTGCATAAGGAAGCCGCGCATGATGCGCGACCTGTCCCAATGGACAGTCGCGCATACTGCGCTAAGGATAAATGCTTTGAAAATGGTTCAAATTTTTGAATTTTGATGATGAATTACTGAATTAAACTGTGTGTTTTTTGTCAAGACATCATGGTGCTAGAGTGGAGGGAACGAGAACATGAGATGATGGACCAAGCGGCATTCCAAAGCTCGCATACCATTCAAGCTTTACGGAATAGTGGGCTGTATAAGTTTTTTTGCACATCACCAATGTGGGCCAATGTCCGCATACTAGAGTTCTTGGTTAACTACTGGGACCATGACCTTGGGATGTTTAACATTGAGGGTGAGACTTTGGAGATTACCACTCAGGATATCTATTTTATTACTGGATTATTACATCGGGGAGCCCCGGTGAACTTAGAGGGCACTGGCAGGAGTGGTGACCCTCTGAGTGTTCAGAATTATGTTGATGTATTCTGTAGACCAGGGACACCGAAGAAAGGCAGTAGCATTCACATCGCAGACATACAGGACTTTACATTACAGGTATTAACCAGTACTGTGGTTAGACTTTCAGGGGCATCAGGACTACATCATGCCACCAGGACTCAGATGAGAGTGGCAGTTGATTGTTTCAGAGGCACCCTATATGACTGGTGCTCAGGAATTGCCCCTCTTATGAAGAGGTAATTATCCGATTGCAGGAGAGGGAGATGGAAGAACTTCGGGTATGCTAGCATATTGGTTGTGTTCTTCTTTGAGAGGGTGCCGGCTATGAGCCCTACGATACCCTTAGAGGTCAGACATCCACGTCAGCCGAGGCTGAGCAGGTGGGGTGACATCTTCCTCCGTCACGGAGGAGGAGATGTAGTACAGAGTATGTATGACGATGATTTCTACACATGGTGGGAACGTCAGGTGCCCGCATTGGAGCAGTTCCCATATGCCGGATTAGATTTCCGAGGTGATCCAGACCTAGTCCTCCCTCCAGGAGGAGCATGGGGAGAGATGGGTAAGTCTTTTTAATTTTTATCATTATTAAATTTTTATAAATTTTTTCAAGAGTATGATATACACATATGCACAAGTCTGACCCTACTCATATGTCAAAATGTAGATATTGGACCGGTCCGCCCTGCAGGGCACCCACGTACCTTCGTACGTCCTGTGGTAGGAGGAGATCCTGGGCTGATCCAGGTACTCGAGGCGAAGCTGACTAGGCTTACCGAGCGAGTACCCACCATACGGATAGAGCATCTCCCTGCAGCCATGCAGGAGTTCGTCGTTGGGGTGCCCCCAGCCTGGCTACGTCTTTTCAGATGGGTAGCTAGGGCAGTAGTGGTCTACATGGATGCGGTCGAGGCAGCTGCAGCCGAGGAGACTGAGGAGGCCAGGGGGCATAGAGATCACGGGGACCGACCAGGTCCTAGTGGTCACGACGGACAGTCATAGTTTTAGGGCATTTTGATGGACTACGATCCATATTTTTGTATATTTTGGATATTTTGGGATCTACGGATCAGACTCGGCCTATCTATTGTATGAACAGATATTTACATATATATATATATATTGTGTTTGGTTGTCAGTATATTTACAAATGTTTTTTATGTGTTTGCTGTATAATTTTATTGAATGTGTGTGAGATGCCAGTCCAAAATATAGTTAGCATATGCATCAGATACTGAATTTTGGTTTCTTGGAATGTGATTAAAAGTAATAACTTCGAAATGTCTTTCCAATGAACGAATTCTCATGAACTGACGTAACAATGTAAAGTTTCGTACCTGGTAAGCTCGATTGAGCTGGGAAACAACCAATTGGGAATCCAAACGGACCTCAAGCTGGGTAATACCACGTGACAACGCGTCCCATAAAAGCTCAATAACCGCCCTATATTCAGCAACATTATTAGAGGCGGGACCTAAGCAAAGCCAGGTTACAAGTATGACGGCTGGCGCCATCAGCAAAACCTACATACATTCCGGAAGACATCTGCAACCACCAGCAGATTATATAAAAAACAAAACTGACAACCTAATGTACATAAAATACATACACTAATATACAAGAAAAAGTGCTAGGCCTAAGCGTAGTACTTCTTCAGGTAGAGCCCATTTCTAGGCTCGGGCAGCTTATTCCCAACATAATCCATTAATTCATATGCGCCTTTACTCAAAACTTTAGACACAATATAGGGTCCTAACCACATGGCCTTGAACTTACCTGCCCCTAGGGGTTCTTTATCTTGGTCCCAGAGCAAGACAAGTTCCCCTTCAGAAAAAATCCTAGGCTTAACCGATTTATCGTATTGAGCTTTAACCCTATTTTTGTGACCCTGGTTCACGGTCAGCGCATCTCTACGCTGTTCATCAAGGTGTTCAAAGTGTAACAACCGTTCTTCAAGCTCAGTCGTGTCAGGAAGCACATGAATAGCTATCTGTAAAGATGGGATTTCGCATTCAATCGGAGTAATAGCTTCCACCCCGTGAACGAGTTGGAAGGGGGAAAAACCCGTAGCAGTTTTGACATTGGTTCGATAAGCCCAAAGAGCAGGGTATAACATGATGTACCAATTGGAGAAGGCTGTATTAATAGTATGTTTAAGAATGGTCTTTAAAGTCTTATTCACAGCCTCAACCTGACCATTTGCTTGCGGATAATAGGGAGAAGAGTGTTGTCGAAATCCGAGCATGGAGGTCAGTTCTGTCATCATGCTATTTTGAAAATGACTTCCATGGTCAGTGACAATCAACTTTGGAATACCGAACCTAGCAATAATCTGATTGAAAACGAAGAAAGCTGCTGTTTCCCCGTCCTCCTTGAAAGTAGGCATTGCCTCTGCCCATTTGGTGAAATAGTCTACATCGACAATGATGTATTTGTGCCCCCCAGCCGAGGCTGGGTTGCATGTCATATAATCAATCCCCCACTTTGTGAAGGGGCCTACCGAGACGATGGGAAACAAGGGAGCAGGATGCGGCCGCATTTTCCTGGTATATAGCTGACAAGGGTGACAGTGCTTTACTGCTTCCACACAATCTTTAAAGATTGAGGGCCAGAAATAACCGGCACGTAAGATTTTGTGGGCCGTTGCTAACCCAGATAAATGACCCCCACATGCTTCACTATGAGAATCATTTAGGACAGCCTCCGCTTCTTCATGAGTAAGGCAGCGACGCAAGACAGAATCTACCCCTCTTTGATATAAAGTATCTCCTATTATGAGGTAGTTTTTTTCATGAAGTCTTAACTTACGTCAGTCTTCCCTAGAGTAAGCGGCAGGACACTTCGAAGTCTGGAGATATATAAGAATATCTCCGTACCAAGGATCAGAGGTGGCTATAAGGAAGATGTGCTCATCTGGGAATGAGTCATCTTGAATCACTACATCGTCTTCCGTAGGGAATTCTGCTATAAGCTCAGCAAACACTAAGGACTTTTTGGATTTAGCGGATTGGAAAACTAAGTCAAACTCTTGGAGAATGACTATCCACTTGTTGAATTTTCCCCCAACAATGCGTCGGGATAAAACATATTGGAAAGGGTTTACATCCGCCACTACAGTAGTGGTCCTCAGTAAGATATAGTGCCGTAACCTCTGTACAGCATAGATAGCCGCTAAGGCTAACTTCTCGACGTGAGAGTACTTAAGCTCAGGCCCAACCAAAGCACGGCTAAAATAATACACAACATGCTCAACGAGCTTGTCGTTTTCCTGAACTAGCACTACTCCAATGGTGGACTCCGATGCAGCCAGATATAATATAAAGTCCCTAGAATAGTGTGGCGGGTGCAATAAAGGAGCCGACAACAAGGCTTTCTTCAATGCCTCGAACGCGAGTTGTGCAGCTTCATCCCATACAAATGGGGTGTCCTGTTTAAGCAGGCGCATGAAAACTTTCATGATCTTGGCATAATTAACGATGAAACATCGAAGGAAGTTAGACTTTCCTTGTAGACTCTGAAGTTGCCTGAGTGTACGAGGAGGAGGCAAATTTACAATGGCCTCTACTTTTAGGGGATCCACCTGAATGCCCCTACTTGAAACAATGAATCCTAGTAGTCTCCCTGACTCGACGCAGAAAACGCACTTGTGGGGATTCAAGCGAATTTTGTAGTATCTGCATCTCTCAAAAATCAACCTCAAATGATCAGGATGCTGGATCCTCTTGCGAGAATGTGCAGGTAGATCATCTAGGTAAGGCTCGACAATGGCTTTTATATCGTGAAAAGCAAAGTTCATGGCTCTTTGAAAGGTTGCCCCTGCATTTTTCAATCCAAAGGGAATTTTTCTATAAGCGAATGTACCCCAAGGGCAAATAAAAGCAGTTTTATGTTGGTCTTCTGGTTTGATTTGGATTTGATTGTAGCCGGAAAAACGATCCATAAAAGAAAAGACCTCACTCCCCGCACATGCATCAATGATCTGATCAATGAATGGTGTGGGGTAATTATCCTTAGGACAAGCTTTGTTAAGATCTCTAAAGTCAGTACAGACGTGAATAGTCCCTTGCTTTTTTTCAACAGGAACCGGGTTGGACACCCACTCAGTCAAAGCAATAGGATATATAAAACCAGCTTTCAAGAGCTTCTCAACCTCTGCCTTCACAGCCGCCGCTTTACGCGGGTTCACGAGGCGTAATTTCTGTCGAACTAGTTTGGCATCAGGGTAGGTACAGATCTCATGTTGGACAATAGATGGATCAATGCCTGGCATCTCCTCATATGACCAGGCAAAGATATCGCAGAATTCCTTGAAAAGGGCAGTATAGATAGCAATCTCCTCTGGGGAGCAGTTTGCTCCTATATAGATGTTCTCCACGACATCTGGGTTGACGGAGATGTTGATTGGTATAGTAGTGGAAATGTTTTCCATATTCCCCTCGGCAAACACCCCTTCCCTAGGCAAAGGGTTCAGAGGTACATCAACATCTCTAGGCAGTCTCACGTGGAACTCCTGGTTTTCAATCTTGCTTAGCTCTGGAAGGAAATAAGACCGGTGATGAAGATCCTCACATATCTTCTCACGTGCACACATAGCTTCCAGAATGGCTTCATCGGAAGGTAAAATAGTTTCTAAGCAATCTATGGAATGTAAAGAGTGCTCTGCCCATGCAGGCATATCAACTTCTTCCAGATCATCCGAGACTGAAAGAGGATCTGGAATAGAATCAGCAGTGGCTTGGGTAATAGCTTGATATGCCACTTCCACCGCTGACAAGGGCACTTCCGGTTCCTGGGGGGTTGGGAGAACCCAAGGATCAGTCCTATCCACCACTGAAGTGATGGAATTCCCCACACTAGTGGAACCGATATAGTTAACCGGGGCTGGGATGTCGAATGAGCCCATCAAAGATGAATACAATCCAGCCCCTAAGCTCTGAGCAGGCTTGGCCTGATCAACCAATGGTACATTGGAATCTTTAGACTCTAAATGGCCCTTTCGAGTAAAATCAAGTTGGTCAACAGTAACCAACTTGCCCTCATGTGGGAATACCATGACACGAAGAACAGCCGATGCAACAGTAGTCATTGCATAAGTCCAATTCCTCCCCAAAAGCAAATTATAGTCCAAGGGGGTATCAATCACTTCAACTTCAATAGAGACCGCTTTGCCTGCCAACTTAATCTCGAAAGCTGGCAAGATACCATGTGGACGGAAAGACCGTCCATCGAAAGCAGTAAGTAAAGTGGTTGATGGGACCAGCTCTGGGGATCCTAGAGCTTTCCAGCATGCCAGGGACATGACACAAGTAGAGGCTCCCTCATCCACTATAGCTCATCCAATGGTCTTACCACCATGGACAACATCTATGGATAGGGCTACATGGTAAGGGAGGCGAATTTTGACATTAGACAAACAAAGCTTCGCCGTGAGACTTGAAGAGTCCATACTACCTAGAGCCGCTAAAAGGGCATCCCGCTGGGTGGGACAACTCTGAAGCACCTCCAAAGCAGACATTGCACATGGAGTTTGAGCTAGATCTTCAACTACTGAGTAGTTGGAAGCAGCCCTATTGGGATTATGCAAAGTCTTCTTAAAGACACCTTTGGGTATCTTTGGCATTATTTCCAATGGTTTCTCTATAGTAAGGGGATTGGAAGGTTCAGCTACAGCTTTACCCTTCTCCTCGGTCTCTTTCTCCTTCTCATATTTCTTGTTCCTGGTTTGCAACAAAGTAGAGGATCTGACCATGTTGATATAATTAGGGTCAGGAGTAGCTTGGCTGCCCCCTGCTACAGTAGAAGCTGACGCAGAATTCTGTCCTTGGGGAAATGGATCCTTCAGGACAGCCGTTGGTTGGGTTTTCAACAGCTTCTGAGCTTGTTCCATGAGGGGACAAAGGTGGGTCAAATGGTCTCCCTGGCACAACTTACAAGGAAACTTGACTTTCTTTTTATCTTTCTTGCCCCCATCAGCATTGTTTGCGGGCTTGGGCTTGTTTTGGTTTTGGTTTCCCTCTCCTTTTTTGTCCTTCTTCTTCTTACCGCCGGACTGCTGATTGACCTTTTGAGAAGATTGAGAAAATACATTTGCATTTTGGGGAGAGGGGGCAGCCTTTGCTGCCTCCGCTGTAGACTGTTTGACAGACAATTGTTGAATTTGTTTTGTCAAAGACTCTACAGTGGGAGAACTAACGGACCCAACCACACCATCGGCATGGGGTCCAGGCTTAGGTTTCTCGGCCTCATGAGAAGGCCTTGGTGCCTCAGGGATGATCTCGTATAAGATCCCAGACTGTGGGTAGATCAAGTCTAACTGCTGGGCCCTGAGTATGGCTTCTTCCTCACTAGTCACTCTTGATGTAGAAACATCCTTAGATATATAGGGCAATAAAGATTTAAGGAACCATTCTAGTAAAAACTCAGGAGGGATGGTAGCTTTAATAAGGCTCTTTCGCCTCCTCCACTCTTGGATATGATCCGAGATGTGGGTTGCCTTATTTTGTCTAAAGGTGGACAACAAGTCCGTTCCGAAATCGTAACGAACTGGAAGCTGAAAGTGGCTAAGGAAAGATGTAGCCAAGTCCTAGAAGCTACTAAAAGCAGCAGAAAGCAGCTCAATGTACCATTTTGCTGCAGCGCCAGTTAATGTCCTCTGGAACAGCCTAAGTCTCACTGAATCCTCGTTCAATGAGTTGGAAGAACACCAAAGATGGAAGGTGGTGGCATGTGCCCCAGGATCTTCACCAGCTTTCCCTTCGAACTTAGGGATGTCCGAAGGCAGTTTGGTGGGAATATGTGGCCACAAAGGGTCATGCCTCACCAGATCGTTCATCAATTTCGATAAGTCTGGCAAGTTCAAAGTTTCCAGAAAAGGAAGCTTTGGCCTAGCCGGTGTAGTAGATGTGCTAGCTTGGGTATTAGAGGGACTTGCCCCCACATTCCCATAAGTAAAAGTGGGGTTGCCCCCAGACACCGGTTGTGAAGTGGGTATGTTGCTTTGGAATGGGTTCCATCCATAGGCCACCGGATTTTGGGTGGGGGGTGCAATATAAGTAGGTCAGCCCATCCCCATAGAAGCTGGGGTCTGAAATACTGGAGCTAGTATCCCTCCACTAAACAAAGAGAAGGGAGAGCTCGTATATGGGGTCGAAATAGGTGTTTGGTAGCCTTGCCCATAAGAGGTGTTGCTACCAAACTGTACTCCTACATAGGCAGGAGGTGGACCAACGTATGGACTGGAAGGGGGTGTGTGCCCCCCATTCCAAGGGAATCCTTGGACAAAGGCTGAGGATCCCACCAGAACACTGTAGGTAAGGTAAGGAAAAGAAGAAGGTATTGTAGGTATACTGGGAATCCCAGTAGCCATATCACCAGACATACTTCCAATGTTCGAATAAAAAGGTGGTTGGACCACCCTGCTTGCTGGAGTTAGGGGTGTGGAAGGTAAATTAGATCTAGGGGTACTAACCGGGGGAGGTAGTACCCCTTCAACCGGAAGGGTTGAGGTGAAAACAAATGAACTTTCTCCTTCAGAAGACATAGCTCTACCTACAAGTACACCTAGTACTGGTGAACTAAAAGGCCTAACCTGCACGATCACTGGATCGTTCAAATCAGTCAAGGGGGTATTATAATGTCTTGCAAGCTCGTCAGCTTACAGCTCTTCTATCTCAACTGTTTCTAAATCAAAGTAGTTAGCTATTAACTCAGGTTCACCAAGAACCTCACTAGTTCCTACTGGTTCAAAAGAACCACCTGTGCTTAATCTCCTCCTTTGGGGTAAAGGTGGAGGTTCCAGTGGTGTGAGAGGAGGAAGGTTTCTCAACCTTCTTGACCTTCTATGCAGTTGGTCCTCCAGAATTAAGACTCAAACAAACCACACCCTAAGGTCAGACTAATCACAAGCAAATCCACAGAGCATACACTAACAAGATCCTAGAGTCTCAAGCAAGCAAAATAGGCTATAAAGATATACCTTCCAAAAGAAGGCTTATGAACATTTACTTGGCGTCCTTGAGGGGTTCTCAGGCACAAGCAGAGGAATCACCCAACCGCCCTCCTGCACTTTCCACAAGGGTTACCTTCCAAGTCTGTTCAAGGTCAACCAGAAATAACCTTCCGGTTTACCTGTGTATGAGCCCTAAAAGACAAGAGACTAAGGCTACCTTGACAATACCTACTGTCTGGGGGGATAGTCGCAAGCCGGTCTCGTACGCATGAGCAGGGTAGCTGAGCCCGAAATTCTTCCTAGACAGAATCCTCAGATGCGTAAAAGTACTGGGTTACATCTTGACAAGGATTCGGGGGGTCATCCCCTCTGTCCAAGCCTCCACGCGGCCTCGTGCTTAACTCCCTTTTGAGAGGAGCTTCCCAGATACAGCGGCAGAACCAAGGATTTACCTAATGAATGGCCCACTACGTTTGAGTTTAAAGTTTGTGGGAAGTTTACACTCCCTAGCCCACAAACCTAGCCTAAGCTAGTAGGTGGAAGGCCCTAAAAATAAAAACTTACTAATAGATTTTAAATTTAAGCGTTAATTTTAGGGGTTGTTCTTTACTCAAAGGAAGTGGTAGTGATGGACTGTATGATGTTTTGACTCAGCAGAAAATAAATTAAATAAAGGTGCATCTAAAGCAATCTAACACTATAAAATAAGCTTCTTTTTCTTTCTTTTTTTAAATATGTATGATGAACTATCAGCACTTAAATAAGAGAAACTAGCCTATATGTTTTGTACTTTTATGAGATATGTATTTCTTAAACTGAAACAAACACTACTCTAATGCAAAAAATTACAATGCAAGAGATTAAATATGTTTTATTTTTCACTTTAAAAAATGCTCAAAAAGTACTGTGCATGTATAAATGCAATGCTTGAGTAGATTTGACACTTATAGACTGTATAAAGAACACAAACTGAAACTAAAAGGCAGACAGACCCTAAAAACCAGCAAAAGAAGCAGGCCAGGACCTCAACTTGGGTGCAAACAATGACCTAAAGATCACTGCAGACTTTCAAACAGGCAAGTACAGACCAAAAACTGATAGACAGCAGACTGGACAGACAGAGTCTAAGACCCTAATCACTGATCTAGACTCAGGCACTCAACCATTAACCCAAACAGGCCAGAAAGTTTCAAAATGCAGACAGTAAATAACACAAGTAAAAAGAACCCAAGGGCTTCGAAAAGCACTAAGACGTGATCACCTGATACACTCAGACAACTCTGCAACACTCTTAAAGAAAGCCTCAACAGAAAACAGGACTTATAACATGCCAAAGAACAAGCAAACTTCAACACAAAAATCACAGTTTTCAGGAGTATGCGCGACTGTGTAGTAGTGTAGGTCGCGTACGATGTGCGACTGTTCTATAGAACAACCTGCGTATGTAACTCAGTATGCGCGACTGTCTAGAAGGACAACCCACGCATGGGTATGAAAATTTCTCAAAAACAGAGAAAGACCCAATACTTTCAAATGCTACAGTAAGTAAGAAAGAAGGACACAAGATCACAAACAAAACTTCGAGCAATTACTGGTCAGGACAACAGAAAAAGACCTAAAGCAGACTTGGCTTCCCCAGCAGAGTCGCCAGTTCTGTTGTAATGGATAATTCACCTAATAACCTAGGTCTGGGGGTTACCAACATACTCTAACACTTGTAGACAATTTGATTATAAAAGCACAAATAGGAAATAGGGAAGTAGCAGGAACTTACTTGTAATAAACGAAGGTTGATCCAAGCTAACTTCTTCCTCTTTGCTTCACTTCTACAATCTCCAGGATAGTTCCTCCTTCAACCTGTTAACAAATATTCTTCCAATATAGAGTATGATTCATATATAAAGATGCAGGTTAGGCAAATCACATATTATAATGAAATATAAACATTTACCAAGCTACAAGACATGAAATACAATATGGAAGAAGTAATCTGCTTTATTAACAATAATAGAGGGAGTTTAGGTTACAACCCAATGTCTGAACAAGGGACTCCTCTATCACCAAAGGAATCTGAGTTTCTCTGCTCCAAAGATTCTGTAGAAAATCCACCAGCATAACTTTGCTCTCCAAGTATGAATATCTAACACCCTCCGCAAGGCCTCTATTTATATGGATGAAATGAGGCAGTTCTTGAAGGTTAGGGAGGTTATAGCAGTTAATGGGATTAAGGTAAATGAAACAACTAATCTCCCATTAACTCGTGTTTTTTAAAAACTAATTTTGAGGAAACCATGCGTGGGTCTATAGTAAAGCAACCCGTGCATGATGCACGACTCTATACAATTGCAACCCGCACATAGATGTATGCGCGACCTGCTGAACATAATACTCGCGCATATGTGTGAGATGCCAATAAAGATAGTCTCTCATGCACTCAAAATCTCAAAATAGCAAAGTAACCAGCTGGGCATATAGGCAATGTATTTCATCATCAACCAAGGTATAATGAAACTAGGCAAACCTCAATCCATAAGTGTCCTTTTGTGTGCCGACCTGAGGGATGTCAGCACTCGGACGGAGAGGTGCCGATCAGTTGTATAACAAAAAGGGCATCCTTAGAATGGAAAAAAAATAAACATCTTTCTCTAAAGGGGATTCATGAAAAATAAAGTCACCAAATCAACATTTGTCAACCATTATTTCTTAGAAGGTGAACTAGATTGAGGGTCATTGATTAAATTCTCAATTTATTAGACAAAGGAGATTGGGTTTTCGGAATGATCATCCAATGGAGAAGATTTCTCAAGAACCTTTTCCAACTCTTTTTTTATTTATCTAACATGGAAATCTCATACCTTCTGAGAATTCATCACAAGTATTACAATTAGGGTGTTCATCACAAATCCATAGAATGGTTTATGAAGGGATGAAATCAAGGTTTAAATTCTTAAATATTTCCTTAATGATATTAAAATGTTTCTCCTTTCCCATTGTAGGTTGATCAATAAGATAATTGAACCATTCAATAGATTTATTTTGAAGCACGCGTCAAGGGAAATTACATAGCATAAGTGGAGGATCAAAGATTCCCTTCAAGAGATAATACACCACAAATATTTTGATATCCTAATTTAGATCTTCCTTGGGACAACCACTAAATTTAGGAATTTTATCAACCAATACCAAAATTCCAAATTATATTAGGAATAACTTGGAGTATTGCAAGTGTTGGAGACATTATCCAACCCACACATCTTTATTTGGTCAATTTTTCCTAATTACTTACTTATCCTAAGAATTGAGTCGAATTACTAACAGCAACATCAGCACACTAGCACACTCTTTCCATCAACATTAGCAAACCATCGCACTCCTTCAATCAGGAAGGCAAACTAATCCTTCTCCTTCAATCAGGGATGCTAACTAGGCTTCCTCGTTCAATCATGAAGCAAATATGGGGTGATATGCTTGTCATAAGTGCACCAATTAGTTAACTGAATGTTGTTTCACCTTAACTATCAGTTAAGTTGAGTTGGAAAGGCACCTTCTTCGTCTATTTGTCTATTTTGGGTTGCTTTCAGTTAATTAAAGTGATTTAAGGAGCCTCCAACAACTTCTGGTGACTCGGTTGAGTTCAATTCACTTAATCAAAGCTGAATTGAGATAGATATGTGCCCCCACATGTTGATTGACATGCAGTTGAGTTCTATTCAATTAGATTTAGTCTTTACTGCCTCTAATTCAGTTAGGGCTCAGTTAGAGTTAATTATGGTTGTGATTAGTATTTAGCTGATGTGTTTAGTGTGGCTAACTTAAAGATAAGCCACTCTCATGTTTCCAATTTGAATGAACTCCTTAGGATTCAAATTGTCTTGTTATTCATGAAAGTGTATCACATTGTATCTCTATTTTTTATTATTATTGAATACATTCTTATGGTTGCAACTCCTAATTGCAGTGTGTTTCATGTCCAATTTCTTGTGCAATTGATTCTAAATCTCTGCAAGTTGTTCCTTGATCCAAATATTAATGTGACTCAATTTTCACATGTTATTAGAGCCATGGCGAGACAAGGATCTGCTTATTGAACATAATCCCTAATGGATATATGATGCATTTTGAGAAAAAATCTCAAAAATTCCAGCACTGCACCACAAGCCTAAGGTTTACCACATAAATCCTAAGCAAATGAATTGTTGATCAAAATATCTTGATTGACTAATTTGGGTGTGATGAAAACCCAAAAGGTGCAAGTTGTTTGACCTTGCAGTGCCCTTTTTGTTTTTTTACAGGTTTTTGGAAGACTTCTACTACATTCACTATAGCAGAAAAATGGCTTCTACTATGGATCCTCTTACTCCTTTAAATTACCCCCAATGGAAGGGAGACATGAAGATTCAAATGTGTGCCAAGGGACTCTACAGAGTCACAATGGACGTCAAGATAGAGAGAAACCATGTTGTGGAAAAAGCAAGATACTGGAACAAGATGGATGAATCTTTTGGGTTTATGTTCCTGTTGATTTCCAAACATCTTCATTTCCATGTCACTGGATTGAAGAATCTAAAGGAAATTTGGGATAAATTGCTGATCTCTTTGATAAGAAAGATTAAATGAGGATTTATCGGCTAGAGAATTATTTGATTCCTCTTCAGCCAAGCAATTTCAAAACTCTCAATGAATTCTTCACCAAATTCAAGCACCTGGTGCTCCAATTGAAGCACTGTGAGGTGGAGAAAGAGGATGATCAACTCATTCTCTCCATTATTTCCAAGCTTGGATTGGATTACTCAGTATTTGTTTCCACATTCCATACCATGAAGCTAACAACCCTGAATTGGAAAATTCCTTCTCTCAATGCCTTCATTGAGTCCCTCACAAATGAGCATGACAAGCTTATGCAGATGTGGATCATCAGATCCTTGAAAGGTCAAGCACTATTTTCTTTGAGGCACAAATATAAAAAGGGTAATGGAAATAAAAAGAATCAAAAGACTAATTTTGATGCTCTGAATCCAAAGGAGAAGAACCAATAGCAAGAAGAGCCTTTCGGCTCAAAGAAGCACATTAACAAAGGAAACCAAGGAAAAGAAAAAGTCAAGTGTTCCTATTATGGGAAGGTATTTCACCCTGAACATGCCTGCATGAAGAAATTTTTTGATGAAATGAGTCTTCTCCTTGAGAGGAACAATATCAATCTTCCTGAGAGTGTTTGAAAGAGGGATAATCATGATCGAGACATCCAACAAGAAAGAGGGCATGCCCTCATGGAAACTGTTTCAAAGCCCAAAGATCTCCTCATAGACTCTGGTGCTTTGAACCATATGATGGAAAGAAAATAATATTTTTCATCCCCGGATTCCAAAAAAATAATTCCCATTCACATGGTAGATGATTCTCAGATCATTTCAAAAGGAAAAGTTACTGTAAAACTTGAACATGGCAGCTTTTTTTATGTTCTGTATGTACCCTTTTTGGCCTCCAATATGTTGAGTGTATATCAAATGACACACATCGGAGTGCCCAAGAGAGTCACTTTAATCCTAAATGATGTTTAGATCACAGATATTTCATCTCAGAAAATCATTGCAACAGGCATAGCAAATCATCATGCTAAGGCCTATGAGTTTTCCAAGTTTGTGGCAGATGCAAAGCCCGCCGCTCTTATGACTCATGGGAATGAGGTAGGTAGGCTATGGCATGATATATTTGGTCATTTGAACTTCAAATACTTGCATAAACTTAAAAAAACATTACATGGTTGAAGGCCTCCCATTCATCAAAACTTTCAATGGAATTTGCAAAGGTTGCATTATCGGCAAACACCCTGAGCACAACTTTGATCGGGGAAAGGAAAGCTATGCAAAAATTATTTTGGGGATGATTCATTCTGATATCAGTTGACCCATGCCTAAAACATCCATTAGTGTTTCACAGTATGTACTCACCTCCATTGATGACTTCTCTAGATACACTTGGGTTCTTCCTAAAGAAAAAATATGAAGTTTTGGAAAGATTCATTGAGTTTAAAGAATCTGTTAAGAATGCCTCTAGGAGGAAGATAAAGTCTCTCATATCTGATAATGGAGGAGATTATATCAAGTATAAATTTCTGCAAATATGTGCTTATAGTGGGATCCAAATCCAGCACTCCATTCCCTACACACCCCAACAAAATGGTATACCGGAAAGGAAAAATCGGGCCCTCAAAGAGATGAATACCTGCATGCTAGAAGCCAAAAGTTCAACTGCAAACCTATGGTATGAGGCTATGAATGTTTATTATCACATTCATAACAGGGTCCCTCACTCTTTTGTGAAAGGAAAGACTCCTTTCGAAGCCTATTTTGGACAGAAATCGAATGTGTCAAATTTCAAACTTTTTGGGTCCACTGCATGGGCTCGAATTCCACTTGACAAGAGGAAATATTTGCAACCGTAAAGTATTGAGTGTTTTTTCATTAGATATCTAAAATAATAAAAGGGATTCAAACTTATGAATATCAAAACCAAATAGATATTTGTTACAGCCGATTTGGGGTGTACCACAACAGATAGAGAAACCGCAGAAATCAATCCCTTCCCAATATGCAAGAGAAATAAACCATCTAACACTAAAGGATCTCGAATCATACCTTATTCCGAATGGTTGAAGTATATTCCCGTTGATATTTTTCCAATCCCTCTTATGTTATAAATTTGCTCACAACAATAGCAAAGAAGACAAGCATGCTATATAATATAGTGTTAGGCCTACTCTAGCATATATAATCAATAATGTATAAGCAATTAAACACATCCATGGATACAATATTGATTTAAGTTCATATTATTGGATAGTAAAAGATATTTCTATTAATATAATAAGATATTATACAAGTGACAACCTCTGTCGGCACATCTGTGAACCAGAGAAACCGAGTCCTCCACCTAGGCCTCCACCACCTCAATCCTCCATCTCTCGATAGCAAGCTCACAAGAAAAGGAAAGCTTAGGAAGAACACAAAGTTATCCAAGGTACAAAGAGATGTAGACTCAAGCACAAGCAAGCTATAACAAAAATGGACTATATTTCTCTTGCTCTTCAATTCCCCCTCTTCAATGTATCCAAGTGGTTCCTTATATAGTGTTTCAATGGGGTAATGGAAGGTAAAATAAGAGATATCTCAAGGCATATGGAATGCCAAGAGACAAGTGACTTGGATCCACATTAAGGAAAACTCCAAAATTATTTGGACTTATGCACACATCCCGATGTACATGGGTTTAAGGGTAATATCCATGTATATACGTGAGAAAGGGATTAAAAGTCGCGTACAACCAATAATAGGTGTTTTTAGGGATGATCTTGGAAACATCAAAGGTACAATATTGGTCCATAGGGTCCAAAGATTTTGCAGAGGGATAGGGAAGTCCATAAATGTGTGATCAACCATGTGTGGTAAAATCAGCTGTAACAGATGCCCCCTAATGTGTGAGGTCAGAGGGGTAACAAGATGGCTGAAATACATTATAAATCCATCCCAGAAGTGAGTGATGAAGAACCAGGTGGAAGAACTAGCCATCTATTAGTATAGTACAATAATAAAACTCTGCATATGAATGCAAATACATATAGTAGCCCCAGATACATAAGAGTACAATGGCCAAGAATAGGCATGATAAAAATCTGAGATGTGTGGTCATTTCCATGTACAATATATAATAGATCTGAATCTCCCTGATGAAGATGTACAAAGGATCAAGATCTCCATAATGGCTGAAGATGTCTGACATATATTAGAATCAAGTCATGAGAGCTGAAATCTCATGAACACTGGCATGATCAAGGAGGTAGCATATGTGAAATTCCAACAATCTGGAAAGTCTTCTACACACACCGCTACGAGTATATGTCCTACTGTGTGAATAGAGGTGTCAAGTTTGAACATAGTAGTCCATCGTCAGATTACCGATCATTTATGTATACCGTTAACAGATGCGAGATCACCCACCAATAATGAAAATGAGAATAAAGGCACTAGAGTGAAATCTAACAAGTGTGAATAGATGTTTTGAGGTTTAACACTTGAAAGAATCCATCGATCAGGGGACATTGATGTATTCCCAAAAATTGTCGATGGCGAGAGAACCTACCATTGATGACTGTAAGTCTCAAGGAACTCAAATGACTCTAGACTCCTATCCTAGAATAAATGATCTGAGGTCAATGGGATGGAATCCACTGGAAGGAGGGCATTAACGCATCCCCCATTAAGCAACACCAGGTACTCAACAACGTCGTATAATGTGGAAGGACAAGATGTGCACAAACCAGTAATAGTACTGGGAATGGACGACATGAAAAGTGAAGACAACTAAGGAATTCCTGACTCAGGCTTCAACTTCCTTCGAGCAAAAGCATAAAGGCAAATGGTGACTAAATGTAGGCATCATAGACTCGATATACAAAACTGGGACATCTCTGCAACGCAGGAGGCATCAACAAAGGCTCCATAGGGACTGGAATCTTAACCAGTCGGTGGAGGTAAACTCATAGAAATGAGTATAGGTCCTAAATTCAAACTATTAACCCAACCAATGGATGTGATATACAGTAATCTGTTCGAAGGTGACACAACTCAACTGCTGCCAAAGATAACATCTTTTCCTGTCCGTATTTTTGGTTTTTTCATTTTTTTTGGACTTCTTCAGATATTTTGAAAAGCTTGAAAAAGAATAAAAGTGCTTTATAGTTACAAATATAGGAGGAGACGAGTGTCAAGGGGAAAACAAACTATTTCCAAGTAGTGGAACATACCTATGCTTCATGTAGGGAAACATGTGCAGGATAACGATACTTGGGGGAAAATCCCCTCTCGGTAAAAAAAATGGGGAATCAAGCTACAAAGGATATATAAGGGCTCTACTTGGCTAGACATGAGACAAGCTCAGGCTATATGGCTGATAATTAAAGTTAGGGAAGCCAACATAAGGCTCAATAAGGCAAGAAAAATTCATGATAATGCAATTACAACTTGACATATACAAGGGAGTCCTTGGGAAATGGCCAGCATAAAGGTCAAGAGGAGTATGAATCTCTTGCTCAAATTCATGGTGGCACTATACAAAGGACTCCCACACCCTAAAGGAGAAATGTCGTCATGGGAACAAAATGCAAAATAGGATCTAAGTAGGGTACCCATGTATGGTAAAGCTCTACCATTCACAACATGTCACTTCTAAAAGCAGCAAGAAGCTTCTATGACAAGATGGAATGGGTTCGTACCTAAGGTTAAAATGAAATGGTCATAAGGTTACGAAAAGTGCAAATGGATGTGAACCCTAACCTATAGTCCAGTTTAGACATAATACCTGCAATAGGCACGAACGGATTAAAGCCACGGTCAAACCGCACTCAATATGGATTCGTACAACATCAAATCAGTTCAAATGGTCCAAAATGGTCAAAAACTATAGAAAGTAGGTAAAAATTTCAAAAATTTCCTATAAATAGTGAAAAAATTTAAAATTTTCATACTATTTGAAATTTTTACCCGATTAAAGGAAATTTCAACTCAAAATGGGCCTTTTAACTTTTATTCAAATTCCATGTCATCATGTGTTAGCCAATGAAATTGCTTTAAATTTGAAATACCGTATAGGTATTAAACACTTTTTTAATATAAATTTGGGGGTATGTGTCATAAACAAAACTACTTTTTTTGTTTGTATTTTTAACATATCTCCCTGTGTTTTTACTCAAATTTCGATCGGGAGAGCTCGTTGGATGTGGAATTTAATTCCGCATCCAACGAGTACCCACTTGGCATACTAAATTCCACATCCAACGAGTACCCACTTGGCATACTTTTGATGGACCTTGCTACCCCAAAAACAAGAAATACCAGAAAAAATGAAATGATGATGTCATCATTTTATTTTTTCAGGTATTTCTTGTTTTTGGGGTAGCGGGGTCCATCAAAAGTATGCTGAGTGGGTACTCGTTGGATGTGGAATTTAATTCCACATCCAACGAGCTCTCCCGATCGAAATTTGAGTAAAAACACAGGGAGATATGTCAAAAATACAAACAAAAAAGTAGTTTTTTTCTTTTCTTCCTCCAAAATTAATAAATATTATTTTATTATTTTAACTATTATTTTACTAGTTCATTTTAGGAGGCCCATTTTGAGTTGAAATTTCCTCTAATTGGAAACATAGTGCATTTGAGCTCAGAACTTCAAAAGCGAACTACGGGACCATCATCCAATGGAATCCTCCCACCTTTGATCCAGGTAGATTTTCATGCTCTACTCTTTCATTTTGATGCAATTTTTTTGAAATTTCATGGTCTATTTAATTTTTTGAGCCATCCAAAATTATGTGTTTTGGCCCACATGGAAATCAAGCCTTTTTCCACGTATAGGGCTCACCATTTGCATAAAATGCATTGAAAGCCTCGTACATATGCAACTGTTTTGAAAAGAGTCATGTACAAGGCCGCGAACAAGGTTTTAAAAGGTAAATCTTGATAAAAAAAACTTGGTTTTTGTGTAGGATGGTGCTAGAGTGGAGAGAAATAGAGCATGATGATGTTGAGGAAGATGTGCAAGGTGATATCATGGCCCAACAAGCATTACAAGCATGTGGATTGTACAAGTTTTGGTGTCTTGGTAGCTTGAGGGCCAAACAAAGATTACTCTAGCTATTGGTAGATTATTGGGATCCAGAGTCTAAAAAATTTCAAATAGACGGGATGTTGCTCAGCATTGAGGTTGAGGACATATATTTCATCATAGGTTTGTCCCGATGAGGGGATATGGTGAACCTCCAATCTCGTGGTACAGGAGGTGGGATGACCATAGGTGAGTACATTGTTGTGTATTTCTTTCTGGATACAAAAAAGTTTGGGAGTCAAATCCCGACAAACTCTATTTAGATTCTAGGGCTAAAAGCCATACTTTTGGAACTAGGTAGGATTGCAGGGTTCGATTCACTCCACCAGGCCTCATGGCCAATAATGTTCTATGCGGTAGAGTGCATGCGACCTATGGTATATGACTAGAGTACTACGTTGTTGAGCAACTTGAAACAAGAGCTCAATGACTACAAGATGGGTAGGGTTCGAAACTTTGTGTTCGACAGTATACTGAGCACTTTTTTCTTTGAGCGGGTGCCATAGATAAGCCCTAGGGTAGACATTTATCCACATGGAGTCTGGGATCCAGCCCAGCGATGTTGGGAAAATGTCATGTGCAGATTGGGTGGTGGCAGGGTGGCTAACCCCTACCCAGCAGATTTCTTTCCATGGTGGCAGAGATAGATCGTCACCATAAACGACTACCCCTATGCAGGGATAGACTTCCGTGGAGACATAGAAATTCCCCTACCACCAGGAGCAGCTTATGGTGACATAGGTAAAGAATCCCAAACCCACTTTTTAAAGTTTTGAATTATTTAATTTTTTTGTGTTTTTTGATATATTGACTCAAAAGACATGTTTTTGGGTGTGACAACACATAGTGACAATATTTCATCTATATGCAAATGTATGACCATGAAGGGCAGATGGTTTCCCTTGTCATCAACGGAGGGGAAGAGGAGATGATATTATGGGTGTAGATGTGGAGCGGACACTCCAAAGCATCCACCCAAACTTTGTTCATTTAACACACATGGTACCCATGGCGCAAGTCGAGGAATTTCCTGAGGCCATGCGGCGTCAGGTGGTTGGTGTACCACGAGCATGGATTCAACTATTTCGACAAATAGCTAGATTCGTAGTGTGCTATCATGATCAGAACCCCCCTCCACCTCAGGCTTAGAGACCTGAGTGTACTCATTTTTGTATGACCGTGTATTATGTCTTGGTGGCTCAAAAGCCCCAATTTTGTATATGACACTTATGTATTATGACATCACTTTTTGGATGTTGATGAAAAAACTTTTGTCATGATCGATTTTATTTTATTTACATGTGTGTAAAATATGTT
Source organism: Pseudotsuga menziesii (assembly GCA_001517045.1). Lineage (NCBI taxonomy): Eukaryota > Viridiplantae > Streptophyta > Pinopsida > Pinales > Pinaceae > Pseudotsuga > Pseudotsuga menziesii. Next base: position 435,364 of record LPNX010055877.1, read on the forward strand.
TGTGATATGCTTATGGTCTATGAAACGAATGCCAATATAACACATAGTTAGCATATGAGTCAGCAACTTGATTAAAATTTCTTGAAACATGAATGTATGTTATATTCTCAAATTGTCGTTCTAGCAATCTAACACATAAGAATCTTCGTAATAATGTCGGATCCCTAATGAGATACAAGCCATTAAGCGGTGAAACCATGAACTGTGAATCAAGGAGTACCTCAAGAGAATGAACACCATGTGAAAATAAATCATGTAATAGTTCAATGACGACACTATGTTCAGTAACATTGTTTGAAGAAGGCTGTAAACATACACATCCTAAAGACAATCCTTGACCCGTAGGAGTGTAGATCACCCAAGTAGCCGAAGCCGAGTTTTGAGTGTGGAGACTAACACCATTAATGAATCCTATGTAAACGGAATACTCCATCGACATCTACCATAAGAAACGAAATCTAATCAACAAACCTGATCACCATAAGAGAACCTAACTATGCAATGCAAAACTATACAATAATATAAAAAAAATCAGCCTTGGCTGAAGATCATGCATAGTATTTTTTGAGATAGAGACAATTTCTAGGCTTCACCAAGGTTGTCCCTTCATAATCAACCAAATCATAGGCACCTTTCTCTAAGACTCTTTTAACCATGTAAGGAACATGCCACATTGGATTAAATTTCCCTACCCCCAAGGGTTATTTAGCTTGATCCCACAAAAGGAACAAGTCACCTTCACTAAACTTCCTCGGACAGACAGACTTAACATATTGGACCTTGATGCGATGCTTGTTAACCTCCAGAGCAACTAAGACATCTCGGCATTGCTCATCAAGATGCTCTAAGTGGACCAAAAGCTCTACCAATGCGGAAGTGTTTGGTAAAAGCTTCATAGCCAGCTTCATAGAAGGGATTTCACATTCAACCGGCAAAATTGACTCCACCCCATTTAAAAGTTGATATGGTGAAAAACTGGTGGAATTCTTAACTGTGGTTCTATAGGCCCACAAAGCAGGATACAACATGATATGCCAATTAATCTTTCTTTTTGCGATGGTTCATTGAAGAATAGACGTAACTGATTTATTCACTGCTTCAACTTGTCCATCCACCTGAGTGTAATAAGAAGAGGAGTGCTCTTGCTTATATCCTAACTCATAAGCCAACTCTTCCATCATTTTATTCTGAAAGTGCCTACCGTGGTTAGTGACAAGCTCTTTCGGAATGCCAAATTAGGTGATAATCTGGTTGAAAACAAAATGTGCGGCTGCCTCACTGTCGGATTTAACTGTGGGCATAGCCTCTACCCATTTCATGAAGTAATCAACAACCACAATAATATGATTATGCCCCCCAGCCAAAGCTGGGTTGCAATCCATAAAATCAAGCCCCCACTTGGTGAAGGGACTAGCGGTGATAATAGGATGTAATGGGGTTGGATGTGAGTGCATATTACGTGAAAACACCTGGCAAGGGTGGCACTTCTTGACCACATTAATGCAATATTTGAAGATGGGCAACAAAAAATAGCTCGCTCTCAAGATTGTTTGGGCTGTAGAAAGCCCAGATAAATGACCACCACTTGCCCCTCCATGGAAATCATTCGGCATAATCTCAGCCTCATCATGGGTTAAACAACGACACAAAATGGAATCTACCCCATGGAGGTACAAAGTGTTATCCAATATAAGGTAGTTCTTAGCTACATGACATAATCGTCGCCACTCATCTCGTGAAAGGTGAGTATGGACATTCAATGTTGCAAATACAGAATGATATCCCCATACCAAGGGTCCAAAGTTGAGATGAGGAATATATGCTCATCCACAAAAGAATCCTCATAAACCTCCTCCTCGTCCAAGTTTAGAAAATAAAAAATGAGCTCCGCAAAGATCAACGATTTCTTCGATTTCGCTGAAATGAATTCGAGATCAAACTCTTGCAAAATCACAATCCATTTATTATACTTTCCCCCAATCATAATTCTAGTGAGGACGAACTGAAATGGATTTATATGAGCTATGACCAAAGTTTGACAAAGGAGAATGTAATGTCTCAAACGTTGAACCGCATGAACAATGTCCAATACTAGCTTCTCCACATGGGAATAGTGAATTTCTGCATCTATAAGGTTTTGACTAAAATAATATATGATATGCACATGGAGCTCCACATCCTCCTGAACCAAAACTATACCAACCGTCTCCATAGATGAGGCCACATAAATCAATAAATCACAGCTATAGTCTGGTGGACTAAGGCATGGGGGCCATTGGTAAGGCTCACTTAAGAGTGTTGAAAGAATCCTGGGCTCGCTCATCACAGTAAAAAGGAGTGTCCTTCTTCAAAATATGCATAAACCCTTTAGTCAAGTTGGAAAAATTAACCATGAACCTTCGCAAGAAATTCTCCATGACTTTTAAACACTGAACATGTCTAATATTACGCGGGGAAGACAATTGAAGTATTTCCTCAACCTTTAAGGGATCAACTCTTATACCCTCCTTGCATACGATGAAACCTAATAAGCGACCAACAGTCATGCAAAAGATGCACTTATGAGGATTTAAACAAACTTGATAATGACAGCATCTTTCAAACACTAATCTCAAATGATATGGATGGCGCACTCTCAAATGAGAGTGAGCAGCGACATCATCCAAATATAATTCAATAATAATTTTAAGATCGTGAAAGATTAAGGTCATGGTCCGCTGAAATGTGGCTCCATATTTTTTAAGGCCAAAAGGCATCTTCCGATATGAAAAAGTACCCCATGGACAAATAAATGCGGTCTTATGTTGATCCTCGGGCTTAATTTGAATCTGATTATACCCACAAAAACTTTCCATAGAGGAAAATACCTCACTTCTTGCACACTGATCCAAAATCTGATCAATAAATGGTGTGGGAAAATTATCCTTAGGACATGCGCGATTTAAGTCACAGAAATCAGTGCATATGCGGATTGCTCCCTGCTTCTTATCCACCAGAACAGAATTTGAAACCCACTCTGTCAAGTTAATGGGATAGATAAAACTAGATTTAAGTAGTTTCTCTATCTCAGCTTTAATGGCAGGTATTTTTCTAGGATTCACCGCACGAAAACGTTGTCGAACCAGTTTTGCATCCAGATACGTCTTGATCTCATGTTCGATAATACGAGGGTCAATATCTGGCATTTCTTCATATGACCAAGAGAAAATGTCACAAAACTCTTTAAATAGCTCGGTATACTCCTTGATATCATTAGGGGAACAACTCACCCCAATGTAGACATTCTCAACCTTACTAGGATCACAAGAAATATTGATAGGAATGGTTGGTGACAAATTAGCCATGTTCCCATCAGCCATATGACCACGAGAGATTAATGGGACCACAGGGCTACAAATATTCTCACTAAGAATCTCCCTAAAGTCATCACACTCCATACGATCAAGCTTAGCAAGAAAATATGATTGATGATGCAACTCTTCCCAAGGTTGCTCAATGCCAGACATGGCCTCAGAATAGCTTCATCCGATGGAAAAACATCATCAAGGAAATCATGTGACTAAGATGACTCTACTGCCCATGCAGGAAGCACATACGGGTCCTCCTCCTCTGTTCGCAAAGAGGAAGGACTAGGCTCTGCAACCTGATCAAGATTTGCTTGATATGCCACTATTGTTGCAGGAAATGACATGTCTGTCTCAATGGGCACACTCAAAGTACTTAGTGAAGGAATAATCCAAGGATCTTCCATATGGGTAGTGTGAAAAGATGTTGAATTCGACGAGGATGAAGCCCCACTGAAACTAGACCCAATCATAAGAATGGGCGTAGGACAACTAAAGGTTCCCATAAGATAAGGATACATACCCACACCCACACTCCCAGTTTCCAGCTAAGAATGATCAATAATCAGGATAGAAGCTCCCGTTTATGCATTAACACTTGGATTATGGAACGAATTTTGATCATTTGTAACAATATTCCCATTAAATGGAAAGCATATCACTCAAAATAAGGAATAAGCTACAAATTTCATACTATACATCCAATTCCTACCCAGTAAAATATCGTATTCAAGGGGTGCATCAACCACCTCAACCTCGATTGCGACGATCTTCCCTCCCAATTGGACCTCTAGAGAAGGAAGAATCCCATGTGGCCAAAATGATCTACCATTGAAAGTTTTCAACATACTGGTAGATTGAGACAATGCGGGAGAATCCGAGCCCTTCCAACAAGACAGAGACATCACGGAAGAAGTTGCTCTTTCATCAATGACAGTACACATGACGGTATTGTTAAGATATTCTACATGAATCAAAAGAGACATGTAGTAAGGAAAGCGAGGTTGTACTCCCATGGTTTCAAATTTGATAATGGAAGAATAGCTATCGTCACTAACCCCAAGAGCGAACAACAAGGCTTTCATCTGTGGAGGACAAGTTTGAAGCACTTCTAACATGGACATCGCACAAGGAGTCTGGCCCAAATCCTCAACAAATGAATAGTTTTGGGAGGCTTGGGCATTAGGATTGTGCCCGAAACGCTTTAAAACTCCCTTAGGAATGTGAGGTGGAGCTTCAAGTTTATCCGTAGGCTTCTCGATTCACAAAGGCTCTCGGGTGGGGAAGGTTCTTTCCCATGGTCCGGTTGTGATGAACCATAATATTTTGTATGAGTCACAACTTTAGCAATGCACACCATGTTGATTCAACCATGACCACTAGCAGGCTCTGGTGGGTTTTGAGTTCCACTAGATGCACAACCAGGATCAACAGTCCTCGAGTTTATATTTTGGTTATTAGGAAAAGGATTTGTAAACACAACTGGGCCATGTGCTTTGAAATTCAAGGCGTCCTCCATACGAGGGCACAAGTGAGTGAGGTGGTTATCCTTACACAACTTACAAGGAAACTTCACCTTACGTTTGACTACTTGTCCCCCCCAGCATTAGTGTTCTTGTCATTATTATTAGCATTTTTTGTTCTTATTCTCGCCCTTATGATTATTTTTTCCATTGTTCTTCTTCCTTCCAGGCTGCTGGTTGCCTTTCAGGTTCGACAATTGCATGGAAAGTACACTCACTGATTGGGTGTGTTGAGACGAAGCCGTAGTTTGTCCCGACACAGACTGGTTAATTGAAAAATGGCTCACTTGTTTCACAACCGAGTTCATAAGTTTGGTACTTGTAGATCCCACAATACCATCAACATGTGGCCTAGGCTTGACCTTGGGGTCGAAATTGGATCTAGGAGCATTAGGTATAATCTCATACAAAAGTATAGATTGAGCAAAGATAAAATCCAACTCTTGTGCCCTAAATATAGCTTGTTCCTTGTTTTGGACTTCGGATGTAGAAACATCCTTCATGATGTAAGGTAACAACGATTAGAGGAACCACTCAAGAAGAAAATTCGGTCATATAAAGTCTTTGATTAATTGCTTCCGTCTATGCCACTCTTGAATATGATCCAAAATGTGTGTGGCTTTGTCTTGCCGGATGGTCGACAAGAGTTTGGTACCAACGTCGTAACGTACCAGTAGCTGGAAATGATTAAGGAAAGTCATGGAAAGGTCATAAAACATAGCATTAGAACCCATGGTAACTCTATATACCATTTCATCATAGGACCCATGAGGATGCGTTGAAACATCCTCAAATGGATAGAATCGTCATGTAAGGAATTGGAAGAGCACCAAAGGTGGAAAGTGGTGACATGCTCACCCGGATTTTCACCATCCTTACCTTCGAACTTGGGAATGTTTGAAGGAAGCTTTTTAGGGACTATTGGCCATGACGGGTTATGAGACATAGGATCATTCATCAATATCGACAAGTCAGGTAAGTTCAATGTTGCAAGTTAAGGAAGCCTAGTTTCAGCTAGTCGATGCCACGCTCCTTGGTATTTTTTATTCATGTAAGGTTGATTTCTATAAACACCATGGCCTTGGCCATAATAAATTCCTACCATTTTACCCATGAAGGGATGCATGGAAGCATTGTGATGTGGGGTACCTTGATTATGAGGTGCTACAAAGCCATTATTGGAAGAGTGAGTGGGTTGTTGATACCCATACCCATATGGTTGATAGTTTTGTCCATACTGCGGTCCATAAGAATGTCCATGGGAAGCTCCATAAGGTGTTCGATTGGATGTACCATCAGAATGTCCATAGTTAGGGATATGGGAAGCTACATGAGCTAGAACATGAGGCCATCCAGAAACAAGTACATGACCTGCTGACAAAACAGGAGGTACTCGGCTCTGGGATACTACCATGTTAGTAGTCGCAGCATGAAAATGGCTAGTAGAAACATTCTGGCCTGAAGGCCCACATGAACTAGGGGGAGGATGTGACGTTAAGAACGCATTCGAAGGAACAGGGTTCGAAGACGAAGGGACATGTGATGGAATGTAATTGGTTTTCCCAATGTTCACTCGTCTCGGTTTTGGTATCCACATAGGATTACTAACACTAGTTCTAGGATGAGCATGTGAAGATGACTCCAACACAGGGATGAAAGGTGCAATGTGACTAGTGCCCCCAAATCTCTCCACATGGAAAGGAATGGGAGTTCCCCCAGGCATAGTGCTAGGTTCAACCTATGACTCAGCATGATATGCCAGATCAAGTGTAGGGATACCATGTATGTCATATCTAACATGACTAGTGCTTACTGGATCATGGTGAGTCTTGTCATCCAGAAGCCAATACCGGTGACCTATGAATGAGGGATCATAACCAGACCATGAAGGTTGTTCATGTGATGCATCATATGTGATAGTAGGATCTTACTCCCTAACCTCATGAGGTGGAGAGGACATCTCTGGAATCTCATCCTCATGATCTCCCATGGTGTGTGAATCAAAGTGAGAAGTAGTCCTCCCGAACTGTCTAGTTTCCTCTCCCAAAGGATAAGGAGATATGGAAGGAGGAAGTCTTGCTAAAGGAAGAGAATGGTGCGGTGCTGTGCCAGAATCCACAATGACTCAAAAAATAAAATACTCAATCTAATTACGCAAACCCTAGGAAAACTAGCGTGCATAGAGCATACACCTAAAAATGTAAATCCAAATCATAAGCAAACCAAGGGTAGGATATGTGAGCTCCCGAATGAAGCAGGTATGTCTCGCCTAGGAGAGGATTCAGAATCCCATACACAACAAGCAGAGGTTTGTAACGAATTGTAGTGGCCCTCATATTCTATGCATATAAAGACTATGTTGTCCGACCCCTACCTAGCCAGGACGCCTGCATAATAACCTCTGAAAATACCCCCTCAATAACCTACGCAAGGAAACTAAGGTCACCTCAATATAATCAATGCTCAGGAAGACATTTGCAGACAAGATTAACCATATGGGTAGGGTAACAAAGCCTAAATCCTGATAGCACAACTAGTACCCTGGGGGTGCACTAGTCAATACCTCAAAGGCCCCTAGATACGAATACAATCCTAGAAATATTTCTAGTGCTAATCAATCATAGCCAAGGTTGATCCCAATCATTATTGCTCACACTGCCTCATGCTTTACTCCCTTGTAAGAGGAGGATCCTGAGAAACACTAATTATATAAAGGATTTCACACTCTCACCTGGACAGACACCTAATTGTTTTGTTTAGTGGCCTTGAATAATTAACTCACAATGAACTATTCCAAGACCCTAAAACCTAGTCTTGTTGGTGCACCCTAAAAAAGAAAAGAGTGTAATTCATTTTATTATGTGTTAATTTTAATTGGCTTCATTACTCAAAGGGTAAATGGACATGCAACTAATGATGTTATGACACAACAAGAAGTAAAATGCACACCTAACAGTCAATGCAAATGCACTGTGTCAAATGAAAAATAGGGTATGCTACTATGTGAACTGCAAAATTTTTCCTTCAAATGTATATGCAATCATTCCTATATGAAAATATGACTAATATTCACCAAGCAAACCTAATGCAAGTACCATGATAATGTAAAATGCAAACAATGTATAACTATGCAAAAAGAAAAATGTTTTTGTATTTTTGAATTAAATGAGATAAAAAGAAAAAGTATGACTCTACAACCCTCAGAATCTACAACCACTCACAAACAGTATCCAAGCAAAGCACCAAGGTTAAAGAGACCTAATGCACTAATCCCAAAACAAAAAAATTGAAAATGGAATGACAAGAACATTTTCAAAAATAACTAAAAGAAGTCTTTGGTAAAAAACAAAGATGTAAAGAGACTCCAAAAGCATCAAAGAAGACTCAACAATCATCCAAACTCACCCAGCAACACTTAATCTTCCCAAAAAAGCAAAAAATCAGGGCACACATGACTGTTCTCAGTAAACCTATGTACATACGCTACTATTCTAGGAAAACCCACGTGTACACGCAACTGTGAAAGAAAAACCCACATACAAGAAGAAAAAGAGAGAAAAATAAGGCAAATAGACAAGCTGAGACAAAATTTACTCCTATAGGACACTACTAGGAAAACATGCCCCTAGACTTGACACAGAAACCGATAAATTAGAGCAATTCTAGCACATTAAATGCCAAAAAAACCCCAAAGAAAACAACTAGGAACCTCCCTCGTATGGTCGTCAATTTTGACACGGAGAAAGCTTCCTATGGCTTGGGGTGTACCACAAAAGACAAAGAGACCGCAAAAATCAATCCCTTCCCAATATGCAAGAGAAATAAAACATCTAACACTAAAGGATCTTGAATCATACCTTTTTCTAGATGGATGAAGTAGATCCTCATTGAGCTTTTTCCAATCCCGATTGTCTTCACAATTTGCTCTCAACAATAGCAAACAAGACAAGCATGCTATATAATATAGTGTTAGGCCTACTCTATCATATATAATCAATAATTTATAAGCAATTAAATACATCCATGGATACAATATTAATTTAAATGCACAATATTAGATAGGAAAAGATATTTCTATTAATATAATCAGATATTATAAAAGTGACAACCTCTATCGGCACATATGCGAATCGAAGAAACCGAGTCCTCCACCTGGGCCTCCACCACCTCAATCCTCCATCTCTCAATAGCAAGCTCACAAGCAAAGTAAAGATTGGGAAGAACACAAATTCCTCTAAGGGACAAAGGGATGCAGACTCAAGTACAAGAAACCTATGGTAACACTGGACTATATTTCTCTTGCTCTTCAATTCCCCCTCTTCAATGTATCCAAGGGGTTCCTTATATAGTTCTTCAATGGGGTAATGGAAAGTCAAATCTAAGTGACCTCGAGGCATATGGAAGGCCAAGAGCCAAGTGACTCAGATCCACATTAAGGAAAACTCCAAAAGTATTTGGACTTATGCACACATCCTGATGTACGTGGTTTTAAGGGTAATATCCACGTATATACACGAGAAAGGGATTAAAAGTCGCATACAGCCAATAATAGGTGTTTTTAGGGATGATCTTGGAAACATCAAAGGTACAATATTGGTCCATGGGGTCCAAAGAGTTTGCAGAGGGAGAGGGAAGGCCATAAATGTGTGATCAACCATGTGTGGTAAAATCAACTGTAACAATATTCATTGAGAGAAGTGTCCACTTTGAAGAACCTCTCCAAGAGTTAAACTAGTTGAGGAAATAACTGTTGAAATTCCCTCATGTTCTGCTGGTCATTTGTATGATGAAAATGGGAGTTAAGGCTCTGATATTGTAGATATGATGTCTGATATCATTGAGAAGAATATATCAGGTTCAGAATCATATTTTGATGTGCCCACTCATCTCCCAACTTGGGCCAAAAAGACACTCCCTTCTGTCTAGACAAACATTGGAAATCCTGCTGATCCAAGAAGAACCCAGTCTGATTTTCAAAGAGAAGGTATTGCTCTCTATTGTCATGATTCATTGTTGTAAAAGACATATTATTTAATTATTGGGTCTGATCCAAATTCCCACTACCATGGTAAAAAATACCCAAGATGACAAGTTGCAGTGGATGAAGAGTTCAACTCTCTCCAAAAAAATGCAACTTGGGAGCTAGTTTCCCCTCCACCTGGGAGGAAACTAGTTCAATGCAAGTGGTTATATCGGACAAAGGTTGATGCAAATGGAACAAATTGAAAGTACAAAGCACGTCTGGTTTCAAATTGGTTCTCTCAAGTCCAAGGAGTGTACTATCATGACACCTTTGCATCAGTGGCAAAGATGGATTCCATAAGGCTAGTTTTGGCCATTGTTGCATCCAAGCATTGGGAGGTGCATCACATGGATGAAAAGAGTGATTTTATTCATGGATATATGAAAGAGTATATATACATCAAGCATCCTGAATGCTATACATCAGATCCTTCTCTAATGTGTAAGTTGCAGATATCTTTATATGGGTTGAAAGAGACCCCAAGATCTTGGTATGCCAAAATGGATGCCTTTCTTCTCTCACAGAACTTCTAGAGATGAAAAAATTATCCTAATGTACATTTTCAGTAATATGAGGGTAATATTATGATAATATTATTATATTTTGATGATATTTGGATAACAGGAAGCACACTTGCTTCGATTTCTGTTATAAAAACTGCCCTTCATGATGCTTTTGAAACGAGCGATTTGGCCTCCTGAGACAGTTTCTCGGGCTTTAAATATCTCAAGAATATGATGAGATATTGGTAAATCAATAAAAGAGTATTTTATAACTGTTAATTAAGTTTAACATGGATTATTTCAAGTCTGAGCCATTTCCTTTCCTCTTAGGAATCAGTCTTGAAGAGGGAAAATCCACTCCACCCATGGATTCCACAATTTACCGCTAGTTGATTGGAAGATTTTTATACTTGAAAAATTTAAGGAATGAAATTTGTATGCCATGAATGGTGTATAAATATATATGCAACATCCTAATGAGCTCCATTAGAAGGAAGCCAAGAGGATCCTTCAGTACATTCAAGGCACTAGATCCTACGACATTCACTATGTTGCAGATTCTGAGCTAAAGTTGGTCGGTTTTACATATTCTGATTGGGAAGCGGATACCATATATTGGAATTATACTTGTGGTTTTTTGTTTATGTTTGGTGGTGGCCCCATTTTCTCATCCATAAAAAATTAGGCTGCCATTTCACTTTCTTTTGCAGAGGACGAGTACAGGGGAGCAATAAATGCTTGCATCCATGCAGTTTGGCTGCAAGGAATTTTGTATGAGTTTGAGATTGGTAGTGCTTTATCCATAGTCATATTTTTTGACAATCAAAGTTATATCAATATCTTAACATATCATTTTCAGTGTAAGAGGACCAAACATGTTGAGATCCACATGCACTACATCAGGGATTTGGTGCATGACAGGACAATTGTTCTGCAATACTGCCCTACAGATGAGAAGATTGCAGATATTTTCACCAAGACATTTATTGAGAAAAAATTCATTTACCTTCATTCATTATTGGGGATGATTTCATCAGGGTGACCAATTACTTCTTTAGTGTTCAACTTGAGGGGGGTTTTTGTTCCCACTGGGTTTTCCCCTTTTCCTCACTTAGGATTATTTTGAGCATTTTAGATTTACTTTTTGTACAGGTGACCTATGGAATTTGTTTTCGGGGCCCTAGCATTTTATTTTTACCCCTCCACATGAGTATAGCTTAAGGGGGGGTGTTAGAGTCACTACTACATTTCGATCCAAAATCCGACGGCGGGTGGATTTCTCTTTTTAAACTTACCAAAAATCACAAGGATACATTTTTTTTTTGTAAATGTGGTCACAAGCGTCAGTGAAGCGACAGCTATTCTCATAACTGTCGCTTAAGCGTCGGTTAAGCAACAGTGAGTTAGTAAGCATCACTTAAGCGACAGCGCATTTTAGCCATATACTCCTTAAGCGATGGCGCGTTTTATCCAATACTCCTTATACTCCAAGTGGCATTTATTCTAGATATCGTAAAATGGATAATGGGTTGTATAATATCCTCCTCTTTCGCAATATTAAGAAATGGTTAAGGATCCAAATTTTTCAATCCTTCTCAAGTTCTAAGAGATGGGTTCTCATTGTCCCCCTGTACATTCATTTTAGTTATTAAAGGATTAAGTATAACTACTCATATAGATAGAAGACAAATGAATATTCAGAGGATCGCTATATGTAGTAATGAGTAATTGAGTCACTTGTCATTTGTGAATGATATTATTCTATTTTTTCTTAATTCAATGGAGGGAAGACACTAGAATGATATCATTATTTTATTTTTCCATACCATGGGCATTAAAGTCAACAATAATAAATCTATGTTGTATTTCTCTAAAGAGTTTGTTCATATGAGCAATTTAGGGGATGATGTTTTACATTAAATGGTGCATAATTTGGAGGAAGGAATTGAATATCTAGGTAAAATACTCAAACCTAACAAGTATGGAAAACCATACTAGTATTTGCTCATTGCTAATATTGATAAGAGGGTGAATTTTCATGGCAACCAATGTCTCTCTTATCGAGATTGACTTGTGCTTATCAAATAAGTTTTGGATACCACTCCATTCTATTAGCATCAGGGAATGGTGTCATTGGTTGGATATATAGCACTTTTGGGATACAAATCCTTTTGAGTACCTTTATAACATTACATGAGATAACATTACACGCTCTATTGAAATGGTTTCCGCATATTTGAGGAGATTTTTCACAGTACATGAGATTTGAGGAGATTTGAACGACTGCGGATCCATGCCACCATATTCTATTGTTTCCATCCTCGCCCAAGTCTGCGATTTGAATGAATTGAGGAGACTGTGATTTGAATGAGTGATCATCAGAATAAAGGGGCAGATTCTACATCGACCTGAACAACAGTTGGAGGGCAATCTTGAACAGTTATATAATATCAGACAAGGGTTTGAGCGAATCTCTGCGGTGACAAACACACTCCTGTGTGCCGATCAAATCTCTGCGGTGGCAAATATACTCCAGCAATCAGAGTTTGGAAGACTAATCAGCTGCAACCATAAATGGGCCATTTAGCTTATTATCAGAGTTTATTTCTGTAATATTTTTTGTCTTGACAATAGTTTTTGTTGCGTGTGATTCCGTGTTGTTCGCTCTCTTGTGCTGCTTATGTTAATAGGCCTTGTAGGCCTGGCGATGTGAGTTACTACAGTTAGCTTGGTTTGTTGTAGATGATCGGTGCTAAAACCTAATACTCGTGGGCAGGGAGGGTACTGAACAATTTTCCATTTGGCCACAGTCCAGTATCCTCTTTCTCGTTCATGTCATGCTTGTAGCCACCCTACCTCATTCTCTTTTTAGAGCTTTCATTGTAAATACAATGTTTTCTAATGGATGGGGTATCTGGATCACCTTAATGGATCGTTTGGTGTAGGCATTAATAGCTAGCTCACCAGACATAGGTAAAATGATCTCAGTTGGAAGATGAGATGCAGGGGCGTATTCTAAGCATATATTTTCCAAAATCACTTGAATTCACAAATCTGGGTGTTGGTGAATAAGGCGAGCAAGCAACTGTATTTTATTCTAATTTCTGGGAACAGATTTTGATGTGATAACTTCTGCCCTATTTTAGATCAAAATTTGATCTGTTAAGCACTATTTGGGGTAACCTGGTCATAATGCTATGCAAAACATCAAGGAATAAAGTTATACAACTGACATTATAAACTACCAATTGAGAAGGATCTTGGTCTCTAGGACAAGTAAGTTTTAACAAAATCAACATTACTTTCCCGAGAGTTGGTCTTTAATATTTAGCCACTTTCTTTTGGTGAACAATAGGAGTCTGGACAGGTATAGATTTTTCATTTAAGTTTTGAGTGACATCAGCTATGAGGCAAACGTTATGCACATTCTATATTGACATTTTTGTTTTATAAGAAGCATTAACCTATCACTGTCAGCCTGATCACATCATACATACTCCTGCCTGCCTGTTGAATCATCCAGTGGTATATGCTTGTTTACTTGGATTTCACTGGTATCACATATTACTTGACATGTGTTCCATTTTATTTTTATTTCAAGGCTGAGTATTTTCCTAGGCTTTTCAAGTTCTTGCTCCTAGCTTGCATGTGCAATTTCATAGAGGAAGTCTCATTCTATAGATTTCTTGTTAATTCGATCCTTGTAATATGGTAGCTTCCTTTTACCTTTTTGATCTGAAATTACAAAGATTGCATTTTAGTGATGAAAAACTGTAAGTTTTTAACCGCTGCATTACTGAATAGGATTAATATGTGCAACATTTTGTGTCTTCAATGACTGCCAACAATGTATTCAGCGGGTATACCAGGGAAATAGAAACTAAGAACAGAGCTTCTAACATGCATACAGTAACATTGAAATTTGAGATTACGGTGACAGAAGGAACAATGCCTGCATTCAAGGTTCTGCTATCAATGAAATGATAATGAACTCACAAAATACAGAATGCACACATTAACGCAAGGGTTTATCATTTATGTGGAGAAAACCCTCTTGGGATGTACAAATTCCACTTCCAAACAAATACTCGGTTTTATTGAAGGCCATTAATGGTTACAGAGCTCTCTATCTTAGATTCATTGCATTTGGTTACCATGTCTGCATACAGATGGTTTTGAGTCTCCTACATCATTTTCCTGTGAACTCCCTTTCTGTTTTTGTTTTTCAGCTAGAAGAAGAATGGCCTCTTTTTTCCCTTGGCCAGGAAAGTTGTTGGCCAACTGCCCATTCATTGGCCAGGTAGTTATGAAAATGTGGTGCTGAAATGCCTTGTTGACTGGGCTTATTCTGCCAATGCATTTGGAGAGGGCCATGTTGACTGTTGGCTTCTTCTAGCTAGATCTGTTATAGATCAGACCTCCTCAATTTGAATGCTTTTGGTTCCAAAAAAGTTCAATTGAGTTTGGTGGTAGTTGCATTCCATGCTCCAATTCTCCCCGGAGAAAAAACACTGTTGCAAGACACATTCCATGCTCAGCCTCTCTTTGGAGGCAAACCAGTATTTGAAGATTCGGCTCTGGAGCTTGATTATCCTGCACCTGTAGTTTGTAAGTGTGATTACAAGTTACTTACTTGCATTGATTGATATCTTGTCTTGATTGGATGAAACCAAATTTTTTTGGCTCATCTATACAAGCATTAACTAGAAATGGATTTCCATCTTCAATCAATCTATATTTATGCTGTAATTTGAGGTTATATGTCCATGTGATCCCACAAATAAGTGATGTCAAAGGTTATGTCGCAGACATCTAATGGGACTACATCACAATCCATTTCATCAATGAAATGAACTTATATGCCAAATTTGATCTCACATTGTCTGGCGGAGCCATTACAATGGATGATGTTCTTGATGCTTGTTGGTATTTAATCCCAAGTTCTACACTAACACCTATGAGATTGGATTCTTCTTACTTCACTGGCCAAACAATGTAGCGACATTCTTCAACATCTTCATTTGAATCTTGATGTTGAACAACTGTTCTCTCATGGCACTGAGTTTTTTCAACTCATCCTCATTAGCTGGTGGTTTTTCAATTTTGTATGCTCATACAAGTGATCTTCCCATCTAGTTTGGAGTCACATTCTAATTCTTGTCCCTAAATATTGGTGAGATCTTGCTTCAATGCTTTCTTTCGATTTCTAGGATGCAATTCCAAGGGAAATTTCCAGCATTTTGTCTTGGTATGGCCATCTATACTACAATAATTGCAAATAGCAATGATTCTCACCACTGTCCTTCGATTGAGCAGCTTTGTAGGTCATCCTCTTTTCATGTTGTTGGGCATCATCCTTTGTGTTTCCTATTGCTCCATTCTGTGCTGGTTTTCTGTCCCTTCTTAAAGGGATCATCAAGTTTCTTTCCCTCAAAGAGGGCTAGTTTCCTTTTGATTTAGCCACACAAGGTTCCTTGGTGTTTCATCAATAAGTGCTGATGTTCCAGCTGGAGGCTTAACATAATGGATTGCTTCCTTAATTTGGTGGTATAGTCTTGGAAATTTTGACCATCGCTTTGGTAGAATTGTTTACTATTGCCATTCAATCAGCTATTCCTCTTGATAGCCAATAGGATAAAACTATTTTTTCAGGAGTGCTTTGAACTCCTCCTAAGAAGCCAATGGGGATTTCTTTTGCTGTTTTGAGGGCTACATGTAGCTCTCCCACCATACTAATGCATGGGTAGTATTTTTTAGCATAGGAAAGTATGCTTTTTCTTGTCTTTGTGTCCTTGGATACTGAAATATCAAATATACCTCTATTTTCCTGAATGAATCATTGAGATTTTCAGCACCAATGTGTCCATCACAGGTTGGTATATTGATCTTGGCTTCTACTTTGAATGGTGCAATAGAAGGTTAAGAAGAAGCCATGCCATTAATGGAGGTCTCATGCCTCTTACCTTTGGTGTCCTCCTGGTCAGGATTCTCTTCTTTATTCCTGGAGGCTGCAACAGTTCCTCTTTCTTGGCCATTCTCTTCATGAGATAGTTCATCATCTCTCTTGGGTCTTAGCACAACAATACTTCACTCCAACAAGGAAACCTGACCTCTGGGTCCGCTAGCCCCCCTCAATGATGTAGTGCTGGAAGAAACATATTTTCGAGGCTTCAAGCAGAGGCAGCTTGTCCCTCTTACCCCTCCTGCTCCACAATCGCAAAATAAATGGCTTAAACGAGAGTAAAAAAATCTATGACCCCTGTGGCACACCCTGGCACAAATAGAACAAAACCCTTTAGAAACAGTCAAATTGCAAGTGTAGCAGAAGTACCAATGTTGTTCCATAAAGTTTCTTCCACTAGTGGTGAATGTACAAACTTTTGATGCAAGTGACCATTCGCTGTTACTCTCATCATCATCTTCTTTATCCATACTAGCCAGTTCTACATCAGATGTGCCATCATCCTCATCATCATCTTCTGATGTGGCATCACACTCAATCGCACTAGAATGGACTCCCTGATTGACTGGATTAACCAAAGCCTCCGAGTTCTTTCTAGGAACACTAGGCTTCAACTTACAGCTAGCAGAATCATTGTTAGAACTAGTGTTTGACCAAGGCTTCTCTGTCAATTTTTCATAAACATGCTTGTTAGCACCATACAAACCCAGTGCAGAAACCAGAAAACCCAAGACAAACTTCAAACCCTCCAGATGGCTTTCATCGGCAGACAACTTGACCACCATATCAATTGCCTTCTTGATAATAGGATTTATTGTGGACTCACCATTTGCCAACTGAACTACAAAATTGAAGTATGCTTTCGCAGTAGGAACATCAAATGACAGGAATGCCTTCTCTAGACCCACAAGCAATGCATCAAGAATGTGATCACAAAGTTCTCTTGATTTTGAATCAGATGAAGGTGACACCAGAGCATTGATGAAAGCAATAGCTGAATCTCTTACTGAATTAGAGACTCTTGTTGGAAAATTACCTACAGCTGATTAAGTAGTATATCCTAGCAGCATTTTTTCCAGCCATGAAGCCAAAGAAGATGAATCCATCAATAAGAACTTTTATTGCAAGGTGTGTTTCAAGTTAATATAACTCGGATCACTTGTTAAAAGATTAACAAACAGTTGTAGCCCTTCGTATTCACTGACTCATTATGGCATCCATCTAACGCATCAATTAAAGGAAAAAAGTTACCATTGCCTCCAAGAAATTCCCGGAACTTGTTGGATTGGTTCAACATCAATGAGTCCTCAGTGTTCCCCAAATAAAACTTAAGCAAAATGACTTTACTAGGATCTGTTCTCAGGCATTCCACCATATCAGTTGCACTTGTAAGTAGATGCTCTTTAATAGATAAGTTAACCTCCTTGCTTGAGTTCATTTCTTTTACCAGGCTTTCCATGTTCTTCAGCAAAAATAGATCACTATACATACATCTCTCTTCTATAGAGGGAATTAAATTACTGAACAGGATTCTACATTTATCATGTATACCCTCAAATAGCCTGCCAAACATTATGGTCATTATGACCTCAAGCAAACTATTGAAAACTTACTTCTGTATCAACCTCAATTCCCCCTAATGCATCTCTTGCTCTGAAAAATTGCTCAATTGTATACAAAAATCCCAGGTCTAACTAGTGATTAAGGTTTGAAATACACCCAGATTACTCATTCATTGTTGTTTTACTGCTGCTCTAGCACCCAGAATGCTTGTTTAGGACTATTAGCTGATTACTGCTAGTTAGGGATAGAAAAAATTCTAAAATGCGTGCCCAAAATTAAAGTTTAGGTTGATAAAAGGGCTTATACAGCTGTCTTGCTGCCCAGAACAGCCTAGAACACCAAATTTAAGGCTGCTGTAACAATATAACTTGCCCAGACTGCTGATTTTTTGCCCAGAAGTGTTGTACAAGGATAAATCAGGACTGCCACAAGAAGGAAAATGGCCACTTATGCCCAGAACCAGTCTTACTGCTCTTTCCTTGAACAAACTTGCTCACAATGTGCCCAGAATTACCCAGAGATGCCTCTTAGCTCTGTTCATTGCTTCTGTTATGTACCCCAGAGATGCTAGTACTTGGCTTAAATTCCACAGATTATGCCATTTGCTGTAAAATGGTTATGGGCAGGCCTAGGGCTGCTAATTTACCACAGACCTCCACCTTTCATGCCCAGAACATGAGGTAAGAGGGTCTAAAATATGCCCAAACAATAATTTAACAAGATTATCCCTTTTTACAGCAAAGGGCATGCAGCATGCTGCATCATACTCGGATAATTTTTTCCCAATATCTTTATTTGTTTGTTCTAACTTTTGATCACACTGCTTTCCATTCTTTGTCTTCCTGATTTGTGCAAGTAGTTTTTGACAATGATCTCTTAGGTGAGGAATTTATTCGTCTTGTTCTAATAGGTTCTTGTTAAATTATTGTTAAATACTTGCCTAAACATGAGGTAAGAGGGGCTAATATATGCCCAAAACTGCTTCCAATGTCTGAAATGTGCCCTCAAAATCATCCATACAAATCTTTAAGCACTGACTTTTTGTAAGTATGCAAACTGAAATGGTAAATCATCTAAACTGCTGGTCCAATCTTCTCTTCAAAGTCTGAATTTTTCAGGCTGTCTCTGAATATACCCATGCCTAGAAATGCTTACTGCTGTTTGAAAATGAAAGTGTACTCAGATTTTCCCTGTGTATTTTTACTCTCATCAAAACAAGTGTCCCATAAGAGAAGATCTCACCATAACACTCTCATAAGCTAACCATGCGACCATGTCATTTTTGTTGTTCAAGTGAAAAAATTTCACTTGAACACCCATGCAATATGGGGGATAGAAAGTTCATTACACAAATTATGGATCTGAAAGGTGAGAGACAATAATTTAAGATGGTCTTCATGTGTTTAGCAAGGGAGTATTCCATGTAGAGATTCAAGATAATTTTGCTCTTGTTTCAATGTATTTTGAATCTTGATATCGGTTCTATGAAACTTATTGAGTGGTTGTTCTGTATCAGCAAAATGACACTGACATTGATGTAGACAACAGTTATCACTTTGCAAAGCTTGGTAACACTCCAAATCAACTACTTTTACTTTGCGTTCAATATCTTCAGCTTTCACCAAAGGTGATGTAAAACTGAAAAAGCTTCCTTAAAACTGATTTTAGGAATTTGTGTCTCACCACAAAAATGATTTCATGCATGTTCAGTCTTGGTGTAAGTATTTGAAAATCCCACATCACTTGACAAGAGACTATGGTGCTACACTGCTACAATAGAACCTTGTCAATTATAACATTACAAGAAATATATCATTATTATAATTTATTTCCCATCCCTGGCTTTGATGATAATATTCCCAGACTTCAACAGTTAAACATGGTAACCAATTTTGCCATAATTCCATACTGATTGAAGTGATGTTACACCAGTTATTGGATAATCACTATGACCTGTCTCACCTGAATGCTTCTGATTTCTTTCTTGAGATATGACATTTTTAATATGTGACTTAAAACTGTGAGTGCCTGAAGCCTTCTTATTGTTGGTGCCGGTGGTGAGGCAAATTTGTTGTTGCTTCATGCTGCACCATCCCCTGAATTGTAATCCAGCAAAATATCCCAGGATAAGTATAGTTCCTCATTGGTCTTCCATTTGAATTGTCACTTAACCGTATCACCTACTGCTTCAAGTTGCTTCAGAGAGGAGTTTGAATTTTTTTGGTAGGAGAAACAGATCTTTTGATCCCTTTTATCAAGGACTATGCAGCTTCTGCCCAAGATCATTATTTTATGTTTATTACGTGCTTTTCAATTGAGCACATCATATTTTTTAGCTTGTGCTTTATAGTACAGGAAATCATTAATATAGGAAGACATCATAACCTTGAGCAACTATGAGCAACTGTGAAGATTCCTGTAATTTCCAAAGATTGGCCTGCATTTGTTTCTCATGGTTGGCTACATTTCCATGACTGAATTTGCCCTTGGGAAATTCTATCGCAGTTTCCCTTCTGGCTATAATTATCAAGGATTGGATTATGGTTCTTCATTTAAGAACAATAGTGTTTCTTTGTTCAAGAACAATAATGGTTCTTCATTCAAGAACATTAATGGTTCTCTTTTTAGTGGAAGATGGCCCTTGTTAGCACAAATCTTGTTATTGGATTTGGCACCCTTGTATGTCATAGGCAAAATAGTTTTCCCATATTTCTTCTTATGTTGTGATTAGATTAGTGATTGTTGGAGATCAATTTCCATTGGTTCAATACGATTTCTCTTGTCTTGATGGCGTTTTTTATTTGAAAAATCGGTTTTGGCTTATGCTGTGCATATCATGATATGATTGTCCCTTTTGTCCTTATGTCTACCATCTTTTGTTTCAAATTTTCTGCTGCCATTTTCCCCATAACTCCTATGAACCTAAGAGATATTTTATAATATTTTTATCATTTTTCTTGTCAGTGGATTCATCAGGAAAGGAAAGATATAAATTTCCAATATAAAAATAATATTTATCACTATTGACTTTACCCCCATTCAACATATACTGTTCTGAGCAGATTGAAAGACCCACTTCCTTTAAAACATTTCAAACTTGCATATCTCTCTACATATAACATGAAGGCTAGCAGTGGGCAATAGAGTTTCCATTCTGCATGGTGCACAGTTTTTCTTTCTCCATTTCATAATCTTGGATCTTCTCTGAGGGAATTCTTGAATCTTATTATTCTGGCACATTACACAAAATAGTTTTTTATAAGTAAACTCCCTGCAGTCTGTCAAAAGATGGCACTTCTTGTTTTTGTTGTAGATATCATTGTTTAATGGGGGACCTTCATACAGTCTATATTCATTTTCTCAATATTCCTAGATTACCACTGTAGGAATTGGAGTGTTAATCTTGCTAGAGAAGGG